>JASDQU010502765.1:51443-69045 GCA_032191745.1 Picea mariana | reverse complement strand
ATGGAGATTTAGATGATGATATATATATGGAACAAACATAATGGTTTGTTCAGGATCACAATAAGATATTTGTTTGCAAAATCAAGAAGTCATTGTATGGTCTGAGATAGTCTCCCAGGAAATGGTACAAGAATTTTGATTCCTTCATGGTGATCCTAAATTTTACAAGAACTGAATATGATCATTGTGCTTACTTTAAAAAGTTGGAAAATGGCATGTTCCTTATTTTGGTGTTATATATGTTGATGATATGCTTGTGGCAAACAAAATCAAGGTCAAGATCAATAGGTTAAAGGCTCAGTTGGCTAGGGTGTTTGATATGAAGGATCTAGGAGCAACAAAACAAATCTTAGGCATGGAGATATATAGAGACAGGAAAAATGGTAAGTTGTGGTTATCACAACAGAAGTATGTGGAGAAAATACTTATGATATTTAGTATGAATAATGTGAAACCCGTAAATATCCCTTTGGCTTCCCTTTTCAAGATTTCTTCAGGTTTATGTCTTAGTAATGATGAAGAAAATGATTATATGTATTGTGTAGCATATGCTAATGTAGTGGGAAGTTTGATGTATGCTAGGGTGAGTACTAGACTAGATATTTCACATGCAATTGGTGTTGTCAGTCGATACATGGAAAATCAAGGAAAAGAGCATTGTGAAGCAGTGAAATGGGTGCTTCAGTATCTTAGAGGCACAAACAATTAATCTATCACTATTAGGGTCCTAACCCGCACATAGGTAGAATAATATATTCGGATGTAATAAAGGTCAATATTAATAAGGCCTTTCAATAAAATAGAATAAGGCGGATGTAAGAAGACCTAATAGAAGCTTTTGCTTTTAGAAGGATCTTCCTCTACATGCTTCTTTTGATAGACATATTTAGTATAAATAGGAATCGAGGGTATGAGAACCCTATCTTGGAGATTTTGTAATAGAGCTATGCTCAATTGGAGGTTTCGCCCTTGAAGAGGCCCGTGAACATTGCTTTCAGTATCAAAGTATAATTTTTGTTGTTATTCTTATATCATTCTAGTGCTATTGTGGTGATTGTTCTAGTTATATTGTTGTTGTTCTTCCATTACTAACATTTTATTTATGTTCTGCATACTTGTTATATATGGTATATTACAAGTGGTATCAGATCACTTTCCTCGATAGAAAGTGTGGGTTAACTTTTTTTCCAGGGTAGAGACATATTCCAACATATTTAAGCCACAAATATCTTTCGTTACGCACATCAACCCATAGTTGAGGGATTCATACACGCAGGAAATACAAGTGGTACTTAAGCGCACATCTGTTGGCCACCCTTGCAACCTCTGTTGGTACTCGTTCCAGTGGTAGCACATCAAACAACACCTATGTATGGATCGACCTAGATTACCTAAAGCCCTCTTTAGATAAACCAATCAGTGGCCTGACTGCTATAGTGCCACTGAGAACAACAGTCGGGAAGATACTCTCTAGTACCTATGTAATCGGGTAGTATGGCTAAGGGTACGATCTATCTCCTTAGTTAGTGCCTTGATATATTGGGGTGAGTAATACTATTGGAGTCTACACGTATATCAGAGAGCTATAGCATAGGGAAAACCCTTATCTGTAGAACCCTTGAATACCTAACCCTTGGGGACAGAAACATAAATAAATTAAAACAAACAAGATCTATTTCTGCGCAAATGTTTTTGGGTTGACAAATCACTGCACATTTCTTCCTGGTTAAGAATTTCGACATTTCATCATTGTAGTATTCTTCAGACCAGAGTATAACTCCATAGGTGTAAAAAAAAAAAAAAATCTGGAATTTGTTTCACCATTATTTGAGAACTATTCCATTGGATTCATCTCTTCGCCCTTATCACCTTCATAAATATCATTTTTCAGCAACAAATAACATAAAATTTGACCTCACCCGCCCCTTTTCAGTTCCCTCGTCCTCATGGCCCATACCCATAGCCAAGACTTGGAAGCTCCCTTCACCGAGACCAACAAGAAGTGAAACAACTCAGTGCCAATGTTGCCACCATCAATACAACCATGCAGTCCTCAATGGAGGAAATCAAACAAGACCTGACCACCCAACTTGAATCTGTATTTTTGTCACTCTGCACCAAGCTTCATATCCCTACAGATAACCCTTCCTTTGAATCCCCTCCACATACTAATGGCGAACATTCCTCTCATTCCCATAACCTTCAACACCATCACTTTCAATTTGACCTATGCCTTCCACAGGTGAATGTGACCAAATTTGATGGCTTAGACGCCACTGGTTGGGTAACCCAAATGGAACATTATTTCTCTTTATAAGACATTACAGATGACTTGGCCAAACTACGATATGGTGTTCTCCATCTAGATCAAGAATGTTGGCAAGGGTGGCAATGGAGAATTTTTTTTTGTCAAGGGTATATTGCTTGGACAAACTTTGTGATGGAGCTTTATGAACGTTTTGACACTGACACCAACCATTTAACCCGTTTGACAAAGTTGAAGAAATCTAGAAGAATGGAAGAATTTATAGCTTCCTTTGAGTGCCTGGATTTTCAGACAGAGGGCATGTATGATGCCTTTTTCCGAGAGTGTTTTATCAGTGGCCTCAAGGAGGATATTAGGGTTGATGTCCTCATGGCTCAGCCTTAGAGTTGGGTGGAGCCTACTAAAAAATCTAAAGAATCACAACAGGTTGTATCTTCTCAAAACCCAAAACCCTCCTTTATCCCTTGCCCTAAACCAATAAATGCCACTACTCCCTCTACTCCACTAAAGATCCAAAAATTGACCAGGGCTGAAATGGCTGAATGCCAACACAAAGGCCTTTGTTATAATTGTGATGAAAAATATTTTCTGGGCCACAAGTGTAAGGAATAAAATATTTTTATGGCCATCTCTGAGGATATTTCGGAAGAGGATGTTGAAACTCCCCTTGTGTCCGAGTCACCTGAAACCACTAACATAACCCCTCCCTCAGACCATCCCAAAGTATAAACGGTCATTTCCCTCAATGCTCTCACTGGCTTCTCTGCTCCACAAACCCTCAAGCTAATTAGGTACATCAAGCATCAAAAGGTCATCATTCTGGTTGATAGTGGCAACACCCATAGTTTTATTCATCACCGCATTGCCCAAGAAACTCATTGCTACATCCATGCCGTCAATAATTTCCAAATCATGATTGTTAATGGTGGTTCCATGAAATGTGGAGGGAATTGTGAAAATGTGTGTCTCCAAATTGGTGACCACCACCTGAAATCTCATATGTTTTCTATCAACATGGGTGGTTGTGATATCATGTTGGGTGCAGATTGGCTAAGGAATTTGGGTACCATTCTCATGGATTTTAAGGAATTAACCATGCAATTTGACCAGGAGGGTCACTAATATAAATTCCAAGGCATCGCATTTGGTTCACCTGATATCATTAGTTCCCATCGCATGGAAAATATGCTCCAAAAAGGTCATTCTGGTTTTATTGCCCAACTCCATGCCATACAAACAACATAGACACCCTCAGTGCCACAAGACCTCCAAGCCATCCTTTCTAAACATCAAGTGGTCTTTTCCACTTCCCAAGTACTTCCTCCTTCCCATGGTGTTCATGATCATTCCATTCCCCTTGTACCTGAAATCCTTCCTCCCAATATCCGTCTGCATCGTCACCCCTTTTCCCCAAAAAATGAAATTGAGAAAATGGTCCAGGAACTCCTTAATGCAGGCATTATCCACCCTAGTACGATCCCCTACTTTTCTCCTATGGTCATGGTCTCAAAGAAAGAAGGTTGTTGGCGAATGTGTCCTGACTTTTGTGCCCTCAACAAAATTACCATTAAAGACAAATTTCCAATTCTTGTCATTGATGACCTCCTAGATGAACTGAGTGGCACCCAATTCTTTACTAAACTTGATCTTCATTCGGGATACCACTAGATACGTATGAAGGAGGCACACATTCCCAAGACTTCCTTTAGAACTCATGAGGGCCACTATGAGTTTTTGGTCATGCCCTTTGTCTTATGTAATGCCCCCTCCACTTTCCAAAGCCTCATGAATCATGTATTCCATCCTTTTCTTCATCATTTTGTCTTAGTTTTCTTTGATGATATCCTCATCTATAGAATAACCTGGATATACCATCTTGCTCATGTGGATTGAGTTCTCCATCTACTCTCTCAGCACCAAATTTTCTTGAAACAGTCTAAATGTGCTTTTGGCGCCTCAGAAGTAGAATACTTGGTTCATTTGGTTGGCAAGGATGGCGTCAGGGTGGATCCTAAAAATATTGAATCTATGTAAGACTGGCCTCACCCAAATACTCTCAAAATCTTGCATGGATTTCTAGGCTTAATAGGGTATTATCAGAAGTTTGTCAAGAATTATGGAAAGATTGCAACGTCTCTCACATCTCTCCTAAAAAAGAACTCTTTGACTTGGACTCCAGCCACTGCTCAATCTTTTCAAACATTGAAGATGGCCATGTGCACCACTCCAATCCTCGCCCTTCCATATTTCACAAAAACCTTTGTGTTGGAATGTGATGCCTCACAGAAAGGAATTGGTGTTTTCCTTATGCAAGAGGGTTTACCTTTGGCCTTTACCAGCAGGCAACTATCTGAAAGAAATCTAGGAAAATCAATATATGAAAAGGAAATGTTGGCTATTTTGCATGTCGTTGATGTGTGGCACGCTTATCTATTGGGGAAACGTTTCCAAATTAAGACAGACCATCAAAGACTCAAGTATTTTTTGGAACAACGCATTTCCTCCCCGGAGCAATAAAAATGGGTGACTAAGCTCTTTGGATATGATTATGAGATCATTTACAAGAAAGGAAAAGACAATGTGGTGGCGGATGCACTTTTTCGAAAATATGAGGATTAAGGATCCCTTTTTTCTTTTTCCTTCATTGTACCAAATTGGCTCCAAGCCGTTTTCTAGGAATGGCTACAAGATCCCAAAAGTTTGCACCTGATCTAACAATTAGATTCAAATGCTCCAACTTCCCCAGGATAGTCTTGGCTCCATGGTGAGCCTCGATACAAAGGTTGTTTCTATTTAAGTAATCATTCAAAGCTTAAATCCATGGTACTTTCTTAGCTTCATGCTACACCCATAATGGGGCACTCCGGGTTCACCAAAACCTATGACATGGTCAAACGTTCTTTTTATGGGATGGTATGAAACAGGACATTAATAATTTTGTCACTGAATGTGATGTATGTCAACGCAACAAGGGTGAAACAGTCAAATGTCCAGGCACACTACAACTGCTTTCGATTCCACCTGCTATTTCGAAGGATATCTCTATGGATTTTATTACCGGCTTACCCAAATCGGGAAATAAATCAGTCATCATGGTGGTTGTTGATCATCTTTCCAAGTATGCTCATTTTTTCACTCTTCAAAACTCGTTTACAACATCCATGGTGGCTCACATTTTCATGGATCAGATCTTCAAGCTTCATGGCATGTGCACTCTATTGTTTCTGATCGTGACCCCACTTTCACAAGCAATTTTTGGTAAGAACAATTCAAGCTACAAGGCACCCAATTGCATCTCAGCACAACTTATCATCCTCGGACTGATGGTCAAACATAAGTTTTCAACAAGTGTTTGAAAACATATTTGAGGTGTTTTGTCTCAGAAAAGAAAAATTAGTGGGCTCAATGGTTACCCCTTGCTAAATGGTGGTACAACACTTCATACCATACAACTACATGCATGACTCCTTTTGAAGCGGTATATGGACATAAGCCACCTTCAGTTCTCTCATACTTACCTGGTGCCTCGAAGGTTTAGGCGATGGACCAAACAATTGCAGATCTAGAGGATATTCTCCATACCCTCAAAGAGAATTTGGTCATGGCACAGAATCGCATGAAGCAACAAGCAGATCAAGATCACTATGAATGTCAATTTGCAGAAGGGGATCAGGTGTTTCTTCGATTGCAACCTTACAAGGAATATTCTCTCAAGGCTGAGCATTGTCAGAAGCTAGCACCCAAATTTTATGATCCTTATACCATTCTCAAGAGTGTGGGACAAGTAGTCTATCAGTTATCTTTTCCCATTCATTCGAAGATGCATCCTATTTTTCATGTTTCATGCTTAAAGAAGGTGATTGGAGCTAAGTGCTAAATTCAAACCAACCTTCCCGAGTTAGCTAAAGAAGGATCCATTTGGCTATAAACGCAAGCAGTTTTGGACCAGCGTGAGAGTCTCTTGCGTCAGAGAACCATCAAGGATGTGCTAATCCAGTGGAAATATACAACTCTAGCAGATGCCACCTGGGAACCAACTACCATTCTGCAACAATTTCCACATCTCAAGCCTTGAGGACAAGGTTGTTTTTAAGGGGGAGGACATGTTAGGGTCCTAAGCCACACATAGGTAGAATAATATATTCAGATGTAATAAAGGTGAATATTAATAAGGCCTTTCAATAAAATAGAATAAGGTGGNTTTTGATAGACATATTTAGTATAAATAGGAGTCGAGGGTATGAGAACCCTAGATTGGAGATTATTGTAATAGAGCTCTACTCAACTAGAGGTTGCCCCCTTGAAGAGGCTCGTGAAAATTTCTTTCAGTATCAAAGTGTTATTTCTGTTGTTATTCTTATATCATTTCAGTTCTATTATGGTGATTTCTGGTTATATTGTTGTTGTTCTGCCATTACTAGCATTTTATTTTTGTTCTGCATACTTTTTATATCTGGTATATTACAATCACCTATGATTTTTCCAGATATTGAGTTTGCAGTTATGTAGATTCATATTTTGCAGGTGACTGGGACAAAAGGAGATCCACTTCAGGATATGTCTTTACTCTTGCAGGAGGACCTATTAGTTGGATGTCATATATTCAAAATCAAGTCACTTTATCCACTAACGAGGCAGAGTATATGGCTGATTCACATGTATGAAAGGAGGATATTTGGTTACAGGGTTTATTGGGTGAGTTTGGAAGGATGTAGGAGAAACTGAAAGTATTTTGCGATAGTCAAAGTGCTATTCATTTGGCTAGAAATCCATCTTATCATAGTAAGACGAAGCATTTTTATGTCGAGTACCATTTTGTAAGACACATTTTTGATGAAGGTGGAGTGGCTCTGGAAAAGGTCCATACAAAAGTGAATTTTGAAGACATGTTTATGAAACCAATTTTGTTAGAGAAGCTACAATGGTGTCTCACTTCTCTTGGGTTGTAGAAAAGGAGATGAATTAATTAAGGGCATGATATATAAGGTAAATTGTTGTCAAGGTGGATATTGTTGGAAAACATGCCCATGAATTTTCTCATGTGGTCACATGTAGATGCAGATGCACATGCACATGCATACACTCTACTTATGAAATGTTTGTGTAACTATGTGATCGATTCATGATCAGCCTGTGTAACTGAGTGATAGATTTTATCTACGCGCATACCCATAGAGGTAGAATACAATGCAAGCTAGGAGAAGCGAGTGTGTGAGAAGAGGATGATTGTATGCCTATGAAGGCTATTGTAGTTCTTCCTTGAATGACAAAAGAATGATAATCACTGCTTGTGGTTTTTTCTCGATTTGGGTTTCCACATAAATCACTATGTCAAGTGTGTGATTGATGTGCTTGGTTTAATGTGTGTTTAATCTTGCTTAGTTAATGCTCTAGTTTTATTCTTTTATTTGCTTCAGTTGCCTAACAATATTTGATAGTGAACTTTCCATGAATGATCATGGTGGGTGTAAGTATAGACTTGATAAATTGTTTGAAAGTTGTGAAATGGCGGGCGATTCCCATTACTCTAATGGCTATAAATTAACCAATTATTTGTTCGCAGACACTGATATATTAGGGAGGAAAAGAGAGCGATTTGTGTGGATTGGCCTTATTCCAGTGTGTACAGATGCTCAAGAGATATGAAGACTAGGGTGGCAGGATATTGTAGTAGCGTGCAAAGGAACCGAAATGACTCAAGAATAGATAGAGGATGCTAGAGACATTTTAGTTCCTACCCGATTATCAATTACTCGTTTGAAGCATAAGAAAGTCTGAGATGGATTATCAACTACTTCTCCTTTTAACAACAATGGCATTCGAGTAGAAGAGGGATTTTTAAGTTGCTATATCTCTGAAGGAGATAAGTCAAAATCTGCAAGAGATATTGTGATTTCAGAAATTCTAAGATGAATACAAGGAAGAAAGCTTCAACATAACTTTAACTGGGTATATCTTAGGAGCTTCTCGCGCAACCTTAAGTTCATATGACGTTAGAAAAAATATTAACGCAAATTTACCGGAACAACCTATACCTGTGACTGTATTTACATTTGCAAGTCCACGAGTGGGGAATAGAGCATTCATCCTATGAATAAAGGAGCTCGGAGTGAAGGTCTTACTATTGGTGAACAAGATCAATATTGTTCCCAAAGTTCTTGGACTTCTTTTCAATGAGAATTCTTGTATATGGTTGAGAAAAATGTTGGATTGGCTTCCTTGGAAATATTTTCACACGGGCATGAAAATAGTTTTGAATAATAATGACTCTTCCATTCTGAAAGAGCTCCATAATTTTGCTCCTTCTTACGACCACAGTTTACAGAATTATCTTCATCTGATTGATGGTTATACCAGAGAAGGTAAACCTTTCAAATCTTCAGGGAAGAGAGACCTTGCTCCACCTGCTATGACTTCTTAATGATTGAATACCCTAGCATTTCCCCTTTTGGTGGAAACACCGCCAAAAATATTGAATTATTAAATATGGAAAAGAGCAAGAACTAGTAAGATGATTGATTCAATCCCTTCAAACCCCCCGTGAACTAGTAATCTCATTGACATTTTTTCTAGATTATATTTTTACCTGGACCTCTTTGTGAGCAAATCAAATGATCGGCACAAAAAGGTGGATGTTTTATAAAACACTTAGGTCACTCTATCAAAGGAAAACATGTTTTATATTATTCTTTTGGCTTCTATAATAGCCTTGTTAATAGAATGATGAAAGACTTATTTCATTATAGACGTTCTAGGGAATACAAATGTCGAGGTTTCGTCGGATAAAACTAGTTCGTTGACTCTTTTAGAATCAAACACATTTTTGGTCATTCTATTAGCTTCGATTAGGTTCGATAATAGACTTCTTGTGAATGAAGAAGTATCATACGAATGAAACAGGGAATTTCTATACTAAATTAGTCATATCAAAAACTTTAATAACAAGGCTGCAATGGAGTCTCCGCCAAGTTGGGATGGGAGTAAATGCGACCTAGTATAGACACGTGGCTAGAAAGTTGAAATACATTGAAATACTTTATACATAGGAAATATGTACTGTTGTAATGGATCGGAGGTTGTGGGGCTGGCGATATACAAAAAGCACCGACAGTTCCGCGATACAAAAATTGGGCCTCTAACGTTCTCTCGATACAAAATAGAGGACTGCAGCTGCGGACTATAGAAATTCATCAAAAATAAATATTTTATACATACGAAATTTGTACTTGTATAAAGTAGATATTTAGTTTTATACATACAAAATTTCTACTTTTATAAATTATGGGAAAGATATTTTATAGAGGATGCAAGGAGCCCTCATTACATACTTAGCTAGTTTTTGGATCGCGTGTTCTCAGGCTGGCGGGTTCAAAATTCGGCCTCTGATGTTTCGTGGCCTAAAAATAGCACTGAAAATTCCACGATATACAAAATGACAAACGTAGTTTAGTTTTCTTTAAAACTAAGGTTTTTGTTGGACAAAAAGATATAGCATTACCGAATTAGTTTTCTTTGCACACGTTTTATAGAGCATGTAGGGAGAGGTCATTCCATACTTCACCAGTTTTTGGATCGCGGGCATTGTCGAATCAGTTTTCTTTGTAATTTATAAAAAAATAATAATGTCTGTTACATGTTTCTAAAAATTGGCGTGTTCAAAATTGAGTCTCCGATGTTCTGTGGCCTACAAATAGCACCGACAGTTCCACGATATACAAAATCACAGGCGGAGTTGTGGACTATAGAAATTTACAAAAAATTGTGTCTATTATACAATAGAATAGTAATAACATTTTCCTGAATTAGCTTGCTTTAAAACTAAGGATTTTCTTGGACAAACAAGATATAGAATTGCTGAATTAGTTTTCTTTGTACACATTTTATAGAGAATGCAGGGAGGGGTCATTCCATACTTTGCTAGTTTTTGGATTGCGCGTTCTCGGGCTGGTGGTTTCAAAAATGGGTCTCTGTTGTTTCGTGCCCTACAAATAGCATCGAGAGTTCCGCGATACAAAAATTGAGAAGCGGCGTTGCGAACTATACAATACAAACTTATTATAAAATAAATAATGTATGTTACATATCTTTGGAAATTACATCAACATTTAAAACATCAATGTCATTGAAGACCAAAAAATTAGCATACAATAGGAGACAAGAAATGTAGCATATCTGATATTTGGAACAAACAAGAAAGGTTCCTAGAAACCCAAAATTTAGTATACAATAAGGGCATTGTCGAATTGGTTTTCTTTGGAATTTATCAAAAATTAATAATGTTTGTTACATGTTTTTGGAAATTTAAATGCGTTTTTCATATAGAATGGGATTGGGGCTCCTACAGACCATAAAAATAAATAAGTACACGAATTAGGAACGTTGAAAGAGGTGCACAATGGTAGAGAGGAAGACCTGAAAAGAAGAAATTGGAAGTTAAGAGTGTTTGTTTACAGTTTTCTATTGAAAGAGGACATAAGTGGATTGATAAAGAAGAGAAGATGACAACATAGAATTAAACTAGATTGATAAACAAAACAAGATGGTAGTATAAACTTACTATGAAGCCAATGCATTTTTATTGCTATCATCGATAGGCATTGTAGTCTTGTTGACCGGTTCTTTCCCTTCCTGGTCGGGGCTGTCTATTCTCTCTTGGAACCATTCTTTGATGTATATTTTCATGGGGTCTGTGTTGGTTTCATCCCATATTTCTATGTCGTAAAGTTCGTTTTCTAATTTCCTTAGATCCATTGAAATACTATGCAGAGTCTGTTCAATGTCTTCATTGTTTTAGGCATAATCTAGTACCCAGTGCTCGTGCTCATATAGACGATGTTCAAGTATGTTGTAAAACTTTTCGAAAGACAACCCCTTTAAAAAATCAACTTGTTCCTTGAATGCTTCTTTGGTGACTGACAAGGATTTGAGAATTAAGTTAGGATCTTGAACCTTGTTGTTAGTTCCAGCTAAGACCAGCTGGAGAAGGCTTGCGAATAAATCTTCCTTTTCTGATATGAATTTTTTACATGACTTGAAAATGAGTTGCAGGTTGTCAAAATTCTTTTCCCAACATTCTTTTAATTTTTTCGTGCACTTTGGCGTGGGGAGTTTCTCTTGTCTTATTTTTAGTTTCGATATGTTGTTGGCATATTTGGAGAAAGGGGCCACTACCTGATCACATAAAATATGTTCATTTTTTAAATTCATCTCCAATTGTTTGAGCAAACCATTGGCCTTCTTTCCGAAGGAAACTAAATTTTGCGATGTTTCCTAGGCTTCAGTAACTACTTGCATTATTTTGTTGATTTTATTCTCTACAAGGGATCTAGAGCATGCATGGAGGGTAGATGACACTTTCATCTTCACTGCAGTGGTAGTAGGCACAATTTTTTCCAAAGGACAGGCAAATTATGGAGTTGCAAGGAATGCACACTCAAATTCGTTGGGGTGTTGTTTCATATTGGCATTTTCTATTTCAATTCCTTGAATGGAATCACGAAGAATGTCACCGGTTCCCTGGTGAAATTGGCAGATTTGGGACGACGACATTTCGCTAAAGTTAATCTCTGCGCGAGATTTGCCTTTCCTATTTGTTACATCTCTCTTTTCAATGACTAGACTTTTAGATTGGCTGTAAAAAATAACACTCTGGATTATGAAGTATTCATCTATGTCAAAAACTTTGGTGTCTGATATTTCCACCATGGATGAACCAATTTTCTACATATGCTCAGCTTCAATTTCAAGTTGTAGTTTTCCATTTTCAATTTGGGGTTCCTCCACCTGCCCCGCATTGTTTTTTCTCTTCTTCGCCAGTGGAATTTTGTGAGAACTATCAATATTTATGTGAGGAGGGTTCTTATCTCCTCCTTCGTTCAAAGATTTCTGGGTTGCTTTCTTACTGGGGTGAACCGTCAAAGAGATTCTTTATGATGTTGTGGTCCTGGGAATGTTGGCGGGGGACTGGGTACTCTTCTCACCAAATACTTTTCCATGTTGTTTGTACAATTTAGTGGTGCTTTGCAATCTCCCTATGTCGTTGATCTAAAAATGAAGAAGACTTGTAATCTTGAAAATATTTGCAAGTTAAATTTTATGTGTTAAAAGAAGATGGATCAACTTTGCAACACATCATTAATATGATTTACTCATTTAAGATGCATATAAACAACAACATAATCAATGAACATAAACACATAACATAGCAAATGATAAAGGAGTTCACCCCTCTCTTGGGCTACATCTTCTGGTCCAGCTTCCAATGGATCATTAGTATTATTTTCTCAAAGTTCTCAAAAATGTGTTTTACAATGCTCAAAATGACCATTAGACTACTCCAATAGCTTCAGAGCCTCCAAAAACCCCTAGCTGGGCTTTTTCAGCACCTCGTTTGGCCAAAAAACGAAGAAGTTAGGCTTCTTGGAAGTCCCCCCTTTAAGCTTGTTGTCTCTGCATCTACAAATTGCACCCTTGTCCATTCAACCTAGCACACACGCTTATTTAAGCACAAAAACCTGGCACCGAATGCAACCATGCCAACGGTGCAAACTGTAGGACGGTTATGGGTGCACCAACCCCTAACCGTCAAATTCGTGGGCACATGTGGGTCATGTGACCTCACGTAAATATAAAAAGGGATAATTTTTAAACACAACTTCCCCGTGCGCTCCGTTGCAAGGTCACATGCCATAGGTGATGTGACTGGAGGCTCAACCATTTGCCATACATAAACCCACATGCGTTGGAACTTTGGTCACATGTGAAACCAGGGATGGGCTCCATTTGTAATACCAACTCATGTGCATATAACATGGTAATGGTCATATGTATAAACAATAGAACCGCGGGTCGGGGATAAGCCCCGGCCTGACCCCCCGCCATATGTAACATTACTTTAATTCAAATATATTTTAACACATATAGTTAACAAGGAACAACGCATGGCCCATTGGCAGGGCGGACTTTGCAAAGGCTTTGACCAGTGGGGAGGTCCAGGGTTTGAATCCCATGGACTCCATATAGTTTTGAACCAATAACCAATATAATGGTGCCACGTGGCACTAACCCACAAACCAAAAACTACCACGTGTTGAAACATGATTCGTCCAACTGTCAGCCAATCTAAAACTACCACATCACCTATGCCATGTCAGCGTATGGACCTATGGTCTCTGCCACGTCAGCCTATACGGACTACTCAGTCAGCGTCCTTTTTTTACCTGTTTGACGATTCGAACAGATCACAATATCTCTCTCTCCTGATGTCTGTTTGAACCCAAACAAGTTGTGTTGGGTTCGTAATGATGATTCCTATGCTCTCGTCCAATTTGAAGCAATTCCGAGCACTTTGAATTTTTGAACAAAATTTGATCCCCTGATCACACCTCCCCATTGGGAAGCTTTTGGACCTCCAAAAGACTATTTTCAGTCTATTTGAAGATGAGGGTATAGTTCCCTCACCCTTCCAACCTCAATACACTTGGATTTTCTTGGATTTGTACCTTTAAGACCGACTCGAAGATACTCCACATTTTCTCATTTTGAAGTTCGCATTCTCCTATCAAGGATGGTGTCTTCGTGTAGTTCTGTAGGATATTCTGGGGAAAAATCATCTATAGAAGGAATCTGAACATGCTCTCCATGATCATCAATCAATGGAGGCTCATACAATTTCAAATTCTCAACATTAACAACTGCATACATTTGCATATAAGGAGGCAAATCTAAACAAAAGGCATTGTTACCAATCTTGTCGATAATATTGAAAGGACCATATCGAATTGGTTTCAATTTTTTACCTTCTCCTTTAAGTCTCTCCTTACTGATGTAAAGCCAAACTTCATCTCCAACTTGGAAACTGTGATCAAGACGATGCTTTTCATGTCTCGTTTTGTACTTGGATTGACTCTTTTCCAACTGCTCCTGCACCACTTGATGTATCAACTGAATTTGTTCAATGAACTTTTCTACCCTATCAATGTCTTATTGACCATCGATAGCAATATCCTTCCCAAAGATAAAATCTAAAGGAGATTTAGGAAAATAGCCAAAACATGCTTCAAATGGCAATGTTTGAGTCGAAGAGTGCTTAGCACGATTGTAAGCATGCTGAATGTAGTGTAAATTCTCATCCCAAAGTTTAAGATGCTTGCTGCAATAAGCACGGAGAAGATGCACCACTGTTCAATTTACCACCTCTGTCTGACCATCTGTTTGCGGATGAAAAGCTGTGCTCTTTTTAATTTTGGTGTCCATGAGTGACCATAAACTTGACCAAAAACTTCCAGCAAATCGAGAATCCCGATCAGAAATAATGGATTTAGGCAATCCAAAATGCACCCAAACATTTTGAAATAACATTTGTGTCGTTTGTTCAGCTGTAACCTTCTTAATACAAGGCATCAAAATACACATTTTGCTAAATCTATCAACCACAACATAAAGATAATCATGATTTCGTCTCGACATAGGTAGACCACCTACAAAATTCATGGAAATACTTTCCCAAGGTCGAGAAGGAACTGGAAGTGGAGTATATAAACCCAACTTTTGATTGCTAGGTTTACTTGTGGCACACAACAAACATCCTCAAACATATCTTGAAACACTTTCATTCTTTTTAGGCCAGTAGCAATATCTTTGCAAATTAGCCATTGTCTTGCCTACACCAAAATGACCAGCAATAAGAGAAGACTGCGCTTCTCTTATAATGTTGATTCTTTCCCCCTATGGAATACACAACTTGCCAAGATGATAAAAAATATTATTATGCACATGGTAATCCAATTCTTCAACATGGTTAGAGTGGCACAAAGTTTCATATACTTCTTTGAAATCAATATCTAAAGCATATAGCTCAACATAACTTTCATGCATGATAGGACCATGCTTAAGAATAACTGAATCACTAATAATAGGCCTTGAAAGCATATCAGTGACTTTGTTAAAAATGTCCTTCTTATACCCGATGACCAAGTGAAAGTGTTGAAGAAAACCCATCCATCTAAAGTGCCTAGTTTGTTGTAGCTTTGTCTGTGATTGTAAGTATTGCAAGGGTTGATGATCGGTGTGAATAATGGTTTATTTCCCCAAAAAATAATGTTTTTATTTTTTTACACTTTGTACCAATGCATATAATTCCTTATCATAAGTAGGATATTTAATCACGACACCATTAAAAGTCTCAGAATGAAAACAAATGGGCTTACCACGCTGTAGCAAAACTGCTCCCATTGCATAATTGCTTGCATCTGTTTGGATTTCAAATGGTTGTCTTAAATTTGGAAGTGCAAGAATAGGTGTTGAACTGATCTTCTCTTTCAAAGTATCAAAAGCCTTTTGTTGCTTGCCTCCCCATTGAAAAACTTTCTTGACACTTGTCACTGCATGTAATGGAGCTGCAATGGAAGAAAAGTTAGCAATAAAATTTCTCCAATATTGAGTTGCTCCAAAAAAACTTCTTACCTTTGTCACATTGTTGGGCTTGGGCCATTCCAAAATGACTTTGACCTTGGAGGGATCAATTTTTAATTCACCTCCACCAACAATATGCCCTAAGTAAATAAGCGAAGTCTTTCCAAATTCACATTTAGACAACTTTGAAAACAATTTTTCTTTTCTCAAAACATCCAAAACATGTTTCACATGTTCAACATGCTCTTCACGAGATTTGATAAAGATCAAAATATCATCCAAGTAGACAACAACACAATCATCTAGAAAAGGCCTTAAGACATCAGTCATAACTCTCATGAAAGTAGCAGGTGCATTGAAAAGTCCAAAAGGCATTACCATCCATTCAAACAAACCTTGCTTAGTTTTAAAAGTTGTATTCCATGTGTCTCCCTCGGCAATTCCGATCTGATGATATCCGCTTCTAAAATATAACTTAGTAAATATTTAGCATCTTTTAATTGGTCCAGAAAATCATCGATTCTAGGAAGAGGATAACGATTCTTAACTGTAATTTTGTTCAAAGCCCTAAAATCAACACACATACGCCACATTCCATCTTTCTTTGGCACTAACACAATTGGAGATCCACATGGCGATGAGCTTGGTACAATAAACCCTTTGTCGAGCAACTCTTGAATTTGTTTTTTAATCTTAGCATTTTCCATAGCTGACATTCTGTACATACCAATGTTTGGAAGAGGAATATCTTGCTTCAGTTGGATTTCATGTTGGATTCCCCTTTTCAGAGGTAATCCCTTAAGTTCTTTAAACATTTCATCATATTTATTAACAACCTCAAATAGATTGGATTTAAACTTTGTATCACAACCTTGAAATGCTTCGTTTTCAATATCATCTTTAGGTTTAATTATTAAGAGAACAAAATTCTTACTAGCATTGACTAATCTCTTCATTTGTCCTGCATTTATAAGTGATAAGTTCATTTTCTTTGCATGGGCTCTAACAATGTACTCAACTCCATCTTTAAACAAATGATACTTATTCTCATGATGATGAAAAATAACTTTCCTATCGTATAAATATGGGCTTCCCAACACAATACCACATATATCCAATGGAATAACATCAATCTCTACCTCATCAATGAAATTTGCAGTGATAGCAAACCAAAGTTTACACCTTCTTGTTACTTGTAACTTAGCATTATCACATATCCAATCAAGAGGGTATTGCTTAGGATGTGGAATTGTTTCCAACTCTAATTTCTTAACAGTTTCTTCATAAATAAGGTTTGCTTGAGATCCAATATCAAATAGAGTATCGATCTTAGTATGCTTTGAAACAACCCTTATGTGAAAAAGTTCAATTCTCTCCTTTTCTTGTTGAGTTACATTGATATTACTTGAAGAAATAGTACTTGCATTAGAACCATTACCTTGATAACCCATGGTTGTGATCTTTGTTTCATCACCCGAATCAGAACCTAAATCATGTTGAATGGTTGCAACAGTCTTTGACTTCCCTTTTTTGTTGTTTCCAAACTTTTTGGGTCTTCTTTCAAGATGAAGTTTCCAACAATGGTCTTCATCATGGCCATCTTTTGAACAATGTTTGCATGTGAATTTTTCTCCCTCTTTCTTAACAACATCATTCTTTTTGCCATTTCCCTTGAACTTCTTCTTTCCTTTGTCTCCATGGCTGAAAGTCTTCTTGTTACCCTCATGAGTTTCATTCCTTCCTCTTACTTCCAAATGAGTAGCCTGAACACAAACTTCATCTAGATTTGAAGGATTAAACATGAATATAGTATGTCTCAAATAACTATGCAAAGCTCCAATGTATTTGAGTAAAGTTTCTTGAGAAGACAAATCTATTCCCAAAACCAAAGCTCTTCTCCTAAATTCTTGAGTAAAGCTTTGC
>JASDQU010502765.1:32730-47529 GCA_032191745.1 Picea mariana | reverse complement strand
TCCTCCTGAGTCTTGGATTCCCACCAAATGAGTGTTGCACTATCCAATCTTAAAGAAGCAAGCTGAATTTTGGTTTCATCATCTTGAATTTTTTGTATCCTACAATATACCTCAATCTGACGTATCCAATTATCTAATTTCTCAGCATTAACTTCTCCATTGTATATTGGAAATTCAAATTTAATATCAAGATTTAATGAAGGAATTTGAGAAGGAGTTTTACCATGTCCCTTTGGAGAATTCAGAAGAAGTATTGAATTGGTAGAAGAAGAAGAAGAAGAATATGGAGGAGAGGGTGGTGGAGAAGCACCATTCCCTCCATTTCCATCTGGAGTTTTATCACCACTGTCTCCCTTATGCTTTGAAGGATTGGAGCCTTCACCTTGCCACCCTGCATTCCTTTCCATTAAGATCTTCATCATCTCTCTCATTTCCATGACAGCCTTTCTGAGATCTTCATCTTCTGCACAAACATGTTCATGACTTTCTTCATGAGCCATACTTGGTGAATGCCTCCTTGAAACTTGTGGTGATTGTATATGCTTCCTCCTTGAAGGATGAGAACATGGCTCCACAAGTTGAGCTTATCCTCTTGTGAGTTTCAACCTTGTGAGCATCAGAAAACAAAACACTTGCAAATAATCAAGTCTTCAAAAACCTATGCTCTAATACCAACTTGATCTAAAAATGAAGAAGACTTGTAATCTTGAAAATATTTGCAAGTTAAATTTTATGTGTTGAAAGCAAATGGATCAACTTTGCAACACATCATTAATAGGATTTACTCATTTAAGATGCATATAAACAACAACATAATCAATTAACATAAACACATGACACAACAAATGATAAAGGAGTTCACCCCTCTCTTGGGCTACATCTCCTGGTCCGGCTTCCAATGGATCATTAGTATTATTTTCTCAAAGTTCTCAGAAACATGCTTTACAATGCTCAAAATGACCAACAGACTGCTCCAATGGCTTTAGAGCATCCAAAAACCCCTAGCTGGGCTTTTTCGACACCTCGTTTGGCCAAAAAATGAAGAAGTTAGGCTTCCTGGAAGTCCCCCCTTCAAGCTTGTTGTCTCTACATCTACAAATTGCACCCTTTTCCATTCAACCTAGCACACATGCTTATTTAAGCACAAAAACCTGGCACCGAACGCAACCGTGCCAACGGTACGAACTGTAGGACGGTTATGGGCACACTAGCCCCTAACCGTCAAAGTCATGGGAAAATGTGGGTCATGTGACCTCGCGCAAATATAAAAAGAGCTAAGTTTTAAACACAACTTCCCCCCGCGCTCCGTGGCAAGGTCACATGCCATAGGTCATGTGACCAGAGGCTCAACCGTTTTCCATATGTAAACCCATGCACGTTGGAATTGTGGTCACATGTGAAACCAGGGCTGGGCTCCGTTTGTAATACCAACTCCCACGCATATATATGGTAATGTTCATATGTATAAACAATAGAACCGTAGGTCGGGGCTAAGCCCCGGCCCGACCCCCCACCATATGTAACATTACTTTAATTCAAATATATTTTAACACATATAGTTAACAAGGAACAATGCGTGGCCCATTGGCATGGTGGAATTTGCAAAGGCTTTGACCAGTGGGGAGGTCCAGGGTTCGAATCCCATGGACTCCATATAGTTTTGAACCAATAAAAAATATAATGGTGCCATGTGGCAGCCCATGAATTGGCCACGTGGCACTCACCCACAAACCAAATACTGTCATATGTCAAAACATGATTCATCCAACTATCAGCCAATCCTAAACTACCACATCACCTCTGCCATGTCAGCGTACAGATGTACGGTCTCTGCCACGTCAGCCTGTATGGACAACCCAGTGAGTGTCCTTTTTTAACCTATTTGACGAGTCAAACAGATCATGATATCTCTTGCTCCCGACGTCTGTTTGAACCCAAATGAGTTGCGTTGGGTTTGCAATGACGAGGCCTATGCTCTTGTCCGATTTGAATCAATTCCAAGAACTTTGAGTTTTTGAGCAAAATTTGATCCCCTGATCAGTCGCAATTGACAGAAGAAAGATTGTTGTCGACACTATTCCTATCTTGGGTCAGGTGTGTATGGATTAAAGAGGTGTTAAAGCCAACATCGAGTAAATGTTCTCAAAAAATTGCATTAGATTCGAACCATTTTAGCCTTCCAGAATACGTTAGGTTCAATTTCTTGAAATGGGTGGAAAACTCGTCAATCTTGTTGATGTTTCTCCACATGAAGTCTCCGACTTTTCAAGGTAGAGGAATGAACTATTTTTTTTTCTTGTCATGGAAAAAATGAAATCAATGGTTGTATTGCCTTGCTATTTCTACAAAAAACATACTGTCTGTGATGTGGCATGGAAGGAAGGCAAGATTTTCCTTAAAGCCAAAGACCATGAGGACATTGTGATTTTTCACTTGCTCAAGTGTGCCCTTCATGTTCAAAAACTTGGTTGCCTGGCTAAACATGCACAATGCATCCTTGCCTAGCAATAAATCTTTGAAAACTGAGACAAAGCCATTAAAAACTTCATAAAAACAATGGGAGGCCTTGTGTCTCCGCAGTGCCTCGTGCCAAAATGTTACTGGGTCTAATCCACAGTTTATTTTATTGGAAAGAGAAAGTTTTGGAAATAGAAAACGATACACAATTGCGAAAATCAAGTAGGATGACATATAAAATTGAGTCGATTCTTTGAATCATGACAACTGGGAGCAGAGATCAATCGAAATTAGCTTCCCCCAATTGAAATTGTATTTTTTCCTGACTGTGAAATACAAAATATAAATAATTATATGGGAAATGCTTGTTGTGGATGTCTATCCCGTTATTCTTGTAACCAGCCAAGAAATTTCCTGGAATGGATTTCTAAAGGAGCTTACTTGTAGCCTTATGATATCTTTAGGAACTGTTGTTGGGTCTTCGATGAAGTCCGCTAAGATTTCCAACCCGTTATGATGTTTTTCTAGAAACTGTTTGCAGTCTTGTCCTCTGAATGTCAATGTTGGGTTCGACAATCTTAACATCTCGCAAAAGAGCCGAGGTGACAAAGAAACAGGAGAATGGTCACGTAGTGGAATAATTCTTTGGCCTGGAATATATTTTTTGGCGCACCAAGAGACCACCTCCTTAGAGTCAAAAACCTCAAGAACACAGCTTGCATGAGTGATTCCAGAGGTCCAAATCACTTTGTTTTGGGTAGAATGGGATGAATAGTAAAAGTATGCCTTGGACCACTGAAAGATCTGGTCCTATTGTGGGAACATATTTACTGTATCTCCACAAAACTGCTGTCAACCTGGTTCCATAAGTCTACAAGAACGTTTATTTGTTCCATCCAATGAATGAAATGAAAACTTGGAAGGAATAATATAACCCTGAGCAAAGTTTGGTTGAAAGCATATGAATGGGATATTTCCTCGAGACTTTCATTGATTAATGACAATTTGGATGGTTGTTTCATGATGCGTTGTTAAAATTAAACAATACTAATTGCATACATAGAAATGCCAACACGTTGGATATTGCAATGAGCAATTGAGCATTGTAGATTTCTTGAGCGGCCCAACATGAGGACGCATGTTGGATATGAACAATCAGAAGGGAAAAAATAACTATCTGCACATCTTAGTTTAGTGTGTAATAATGGGAGATATCCTCAAGGTTTCGACCATTAATGAAAATGTTGAGGGTTCCTGCATGATCAATTGTTTGCATGAAAGGTTTCTAATCACATAGTAAGAAAGTATGGAGGTTGCAGGTAGGGGAAAAAAGACAGATACAAAATAGGGTTGCAATGTACAAGCATTGAGGGTGAGGGCACGAGGGTCAAATTGTATGTCTCGAAATTTTTTGAGTGCAATACACGTAACAATGAAGAGGATATGGTAGGATAGTCAAAAGCACATGAAGTTAGTGGGGATGGAAGGTAGCGAGAGATACTTTGAAACATTTGTGAGTAGTGGTAGAGTAACCACGTTGGAATTGTAGATTTCATGAACCCGGTAACAGGAGAATCCAAAATAGGTTGAGAAGGTGTCTGCAAATGAGGCGAGGTCTAAACCTTCTAATTGTATCATTCCAAACATTTGAATGCATAATCTGTAACATGGAAGAGTAGACGATGTTAGAATTCGGTAGTCAATTTGTATATTGTAGAGAGTTCAATCCCAATTATTTCATACCTCTGTGTCCAGTTGTTAGTACTAAGAGCTAATTTAGTATCCAAAATATTTTTTTAGATACTGTTAGATAGTTCATCGGGACTAGTATCTGTAAACAATGACAATCTCCACCCTACCAGTCCTACATTCCGTGTGTCAATTTGTATATCGCGGAACTGTGAGCATTGTTTAGAGGACACGAAACAATGGAAGTGCAATGTTGAGTCAGCCACTCTGCAGGTTCTCTTGTCAATTTGTATATCGCGGAACAGTGGGTGCTATTTGTAGGCCATGGAATAATGGACGTCCATGTTAGGGTCGTAACCCGCACATAGGTAGAACAATATATTCGGATGTAATAAAGGTCAATATTAATAAGGCCTTTCAATAAAATAGAATAAGGTGGATGTAAGAAGACCTAATAGAAGCTTCCACTTCTAGAAGGATTTTCCTCTAGATGCTTCTTTTTAGTATAAATAGGAGTCGAGGGTATGAGAACCCTAGCTTGGATATTATTGTAATAGAGCTCTTCTCAACTGGAGGTTGCCCCCTCGAAGATGCCCGTGAACATTGCTTTCAGATTCAAAGTGTAATTTCTGTTGTTATTCTTATATCATTTCAATGTTATTGTGGTGAATGTTCTAGTTATATTGTTGTTATTCTGCCATTACTATCATTTTATTTATGTTCTGCATACATTTTATATTTGGTATATTACAAGTGGTGTCAGATCACTTTCCTCGGTAGAAAGTGTGGGTTAATTTTTTTTCAGGGTAGAGACGTATTCCGACGTCTTTAAGACACAGAGATCTATCGTTACGTGCATAAACCCGTGGTTGAAGGATTCATACATGCAGGAAATATAAGTGGTACTTAAGCGCACATATGTTAGCCACCCTTGTAACCCTTGTTGGTACCCCTTTGAGTGGTAGCGCATCAGACAACACCTGTGTACAGATCGACCTAGATTACCTGAAGCCCTCTTTAGATAAACCAATCAGTTGCCTGATTGTTATAGTGTCATCGAGAACAACACTTGGGAAGATACTCTCTAGTACTTGGGTAGTCAGGTAGTATGGCTAAGGGTACGGTCTATCCTCCTTAGTTACTGCCCTGAGATATTGGGTTGATTACTACTGTTGGACCCTGCACGTATATTAGAGAGCTATAGCACAGGGAAAACCCTTGTCTATATAACCCTTGAACATCTAACCCTTGGGGACATAAACATAAACAAATTAAAATAGAGAACATCTATTGTCACACAACTATGTTCAGGTTGCCAAGTAAATACACATTTCTTTCTGGTTAATCATTTGGGAATTTCTTCTCTATAGTATTCTTCAGACCGGAGTATAACTCTATAAAAATAAAAAAAATACCATTATTTCAGACCTATTTCATTGGATTCATCTCTTTTCCCTTATCACATTCATCCATATCATTTTTTCGGCAAATTTGTTTTACCCTGCCCACTGCTTTTCAGTTCCCCCATCCTCATGGCCCATACTCGTAGCCAAGACTTGGAAGCTTGCTTCAAAACCTTGCAATCTAGTCTCATTGATACCCAACAAGAAGTGAAACAACGCAGTGCCAATGTTGCCACCATCAATACAACCATGCAGTCCTCAATGGGAGAAATCAAACAAGACCTCACCACCCAGCTTGAATCAGTATTTTCGACACTCTGCACCAAACTGTATATCCCTATAGATAACCCTTCCTCTTCCTCACCCGCACATACTAAAGGTGACCATTCCTCTCATTCTCATACCTTGCAGAACCATCAATTTTAACGTGACCCATGCCTTCCATGTGTGGATGTGACCAAATTTGATGGCCCAGACACCACTGGTTGGGTAACCCAAATGGAACATTACTTCTATTTATACAACATTACAGATGACTTGGCCAAACTCCGGTATGGTGTTCTCCATCTAGATCAAGAACGTTGGCAATGGTGGCAATGGAGAAAAAATTCTCGTCAAGGGTATATTGATTGGACACAATTTGTGGCAGAGTATTATGAACGCTTTGACACTGACACCAACCATTTGGGGCATTTGACAAAGCTGAAACAATTAGGAATAGTGGAAGACTTTATAGTTTCCTTTGAACGCCTATCTTTTAGAGCAGAGGGCATGTCTGATGCCTTTTTCCAAGAGTGTTTTATCAGTGGCCTCAAGGATGAAATTTAGGCCCATGTCCTCATGGCTCAGCCTGAGAGTCAGGTGGAGGCTACCAAAAGAGATAAAGAAGCACAACAGATTGTATCTTCTCAAAACCACAAACCCTCCTTCATCCCTCACCCTAAACCAGTAAATCCCACTACTCCCTCTTCTCCACTAAAGATCCAAAAATTGACCCAGGATGAAATGGTTGAACACCAACTCAAAGGCCTTTGTTATAACTATGATGACAAATATTTCCCAGGCCACAAGTGTAAAGAAAAAAATATTTCTATGGCCATCTCCGAGGAGATTTCGGAAGAATATGAAGAAACCCCCTCTATGTCTAAATCACTTGAATCCACTGACATAACTCGTCCCTCAGACCAACCTGAAGTAGAACCAGTCATTTCCCTCAATGCTCTCACTGGATTTTCCACTCCCCAAACCCTCAAGATAATTGGTTACATCAAGCATCATAAGGTCATCATTCTAGTTGATAGTGGCAACACTCATAATTTTATTCATTGCCGCATTGCCCAAGAAACTCATTTCTACATCCATGCCATCAATAATTTCCAAATCATGACTGCCAATGGTGGTTCCATGAAATGTGGAGGGAATTGTGAAAATGTGCGTCTCCAAATTGGTGACTACCACCTAAGCTTCCATATGTTTGCTATCGATATGGGAGGTTTTGACATTGTGCTTGGTGTATACTGGCTAAGGAATTAGGGTCCCATTCTCATGGATTTTAAAGACTTAACCATGTAATTCGACTAGGAGGGCCACCAATATAAGTTCCAAGGCATCATCGCTGATTCACCTTAGATCATTAGTTCCCATCGCATGGAAAAGCTGCTCAAAAAGGGTCATTCTTGTGTTATCACCTAAGTCCATGCCATACAAGCAACATAAACACCCTTGGTACAACAATACCTCCAAGCCATCCTTTCTAAACATCAATTGGTCTTTTCCACTCTCGAAGGCCTCCCTCCTTCCCGTGGTGTTCATGATCATTCCATTCCCCTTATAACAGGAATCCTTCCTCCCAATATTCGTCCATATCATCACCCCTTTTCCCAAAAAAATGAAATTGAGAAAATGGTCCAGGAACTCCTTAATGTAGGCATTATCCACCCTAGTACGAGCCCCTATTTGTCTCCTGTGGTCATGGTCCTGAATAAATAAGGTTCTTGGAGAATGTGTCATGACTTTAGTGCCCTCAACAAACTTACCATCAAAGACAAATTCCCCATTTCTGTCATTGGTGACCTCCTGGATGAATTGAGTGGCGCCCAATTCTTCACTAAACTGGATCTTCGTTCAGGCTACCACCAGATACATATGAAAGATGCAAATATTCCCAAGACTGCCTTTAGAACTCATCAAGGCTACTATGAGTTTTTGGTCATGCCCTTTGGCTTGTGTAATGCCCCCTCCACCTTCCAAAGCCTCATGAATCATGTCTTCCATCCTTTTCTCTTCCATTTTGTCTTAGTTTTCTTTGATGATATCCTCATCTATAGAAAAACCTAGAAAAATCATTTTTCTCATGTGGATCGAGTTCTCCATCTACTCTCTTAGCACCAAATTTTCCTGAAACAATCTAAATGTGCTTTTGACACCTCAGAAGTAGAATACTTGGGTCATCTGGTTGGAAAAGATGGCATCAGGGTGGATCCTAAAAAGATTTAAGCTATGCAAGACTGGCCTCACCCAATGACTCTTAAGAGTTTGCATGGATTTCTAGACTTATCAGGGTATTATCACAAGTTTGTTAAGAATTATGGGAAGATTGTAGCACCTCTCACTGCTCTCCTAAAAAAGAACTCTTTCACTTGGACTCCAACTGTTACTCAATATTTTCAAACCTTGAATATGGCCATGTGCACCACTCTAGTTCTCGTCCTTCCCAATTTCACAAATACCTTTGTGTTGGAATGTGATGCCTTAGGGAAAGGAATTGGTGCTCTCCTTGTGCAAGAGGGTTGACCTTTGGACTTTACCAAAAAGCAACTATCTGAAATAAATCTAGGCAAATCCATCTATGAAAAGGAAATGTTGGCTATTATGCATTTTGTGGATCTATGGCATCCTTATCTATTGGGGCAATGGTTCTAAATTAAAATAGACTATCAAATCTTCAAATATTTTCTGGAACAACAAATTTCCTCCCCATAACAACAAAAATGGGTGACTAAACTCTTTGGATATGATTATGTGATCATTTATAAGAAAGGCAAGGACAATGTGGTTGCATATGCACTTTCCCGAAAATATGAAGATGAAGGATCCCTTTTTTCTCTTTCATTCATTGTACCCGATTGGCTCCAAGCCATTCGCCAGGAATGGCTACAAGATCCCAAAAGTTTACAGTTGATCCAACAATTGCATTCCAATGCTCCAGCTTCCCCAGGGTACTCTTGGCTCCATGAGGAACTTCAATACAAAGGCCGTTTGTATTTAAGTAAACAATCAAAGATTAAATCCACAATACTTTCTGAGCTTCATGCTACACCCACAGGAGGGCACTCCGGGTTCAAAAAAACCTATCACAGGGTCAAACGTTCATTTTTCTAGGATGGTATGAAACAGGACATTTGTAATTTTGTAGCTCAATGTGACGTGTGTCAATGGAAAAAGGGAGAAACAGTCAAATCGTTGGGCACAGTACAGCCACTCCTGATTCCACCTATTATTTGGAAGGATATCTCTATGGATTTTATTACCGGCTTACCCAAATTGGGAAATAAATCCATCATCATGGTGGTTTTTGATCGCCTTTCCAAGTATCCTCATTTTTTATCTAGTATATTATAGTCCAAGTTTGAGCTTGCCCGCTCAAGAACCTGCGATCCAAAATGTCGCTAGATATCGAATGAAGAATTTGTACATGCTCTATAAAATATCATGGGAATTAGTACATGCTCTATAAGATATCATGCGCATGCTTTATAGTCCCATAATACATGGGAAGAAAAAAAAGGGAAAATGAATGGAGTAGTTAGTAGTGGAATTGTAGATCACAGAAATTTAGAGTGGAATATGTCTATAATGAAAAAACATCGAAAGAATTGAAAACAACAACGGTCGGTCAAATTCGTTCTGATTATATAGATGGAGATAAACATATGTCAACCTGCCAATGCTGGAGCTGCATATTTCGCAAACCGAGAAATAGGAGGATCCAAAACAAGATGAGAAAGTGTCTGCAAAGGAGGCGAGGCCCGAACCTTCTAATTGTATTGCTCCAAACATTGGAATGCATAATCTGTAACATGGAAGAGCAGACGATGTTGGAATCTGGTAGTCAATTTGTATATTTCCAAGAGTGCAATCCCAACTAATTCGTAACTCTCTGTCGAGTTGTCACTACTAAGAGATATTTTAGTATTCAAAATAATTGTTTAGATATTGTTATATAGGAAAAAAATAAAAACTAAAATAATTTTTTATATACTGTTAGGTACTTCATAGGGATTAGCATCCGTAAACAATGGAAATTTCTACCCCGTCAGTCCTGCACTTCGTCTGTCAATTTCTATAATGCGAAAATGGGAGCGTTGTTTGGAGGACAAGGAACAATAACAATGCAATGTTGAGTTAGCCAGTCCACAGGTGCGCTTTCCAATTTGTATATCGTAGAACTCGTGGTGCTATTTGTAGGGCACGAAACAATGGAGGCCCAATTTTGAGCCCGCTCACCTTCCCGAGAACCCGCGATCCAAAATGTCGCTAGGTATGGAATGCAAAATTTGTACATGTTCTATAAAATATCATGTCCATATTTTATATTCCCATAATACACAAGAAGAAAATAAGGGAAAAAGGATGGAGAAGTTCACTGTGGAATTATAGATAATACATGGGAAGAAGAGAAGGGAAAAAGAACCAAGTATCTCGCAGAAGAGCATCTACTATTTTCTTATTAATCCAAATGATTGCAAATGCCTACTAAGTTCTCACTAGTTAACACATAAAGTGCAGATCACAGAAGTATCTTTCATACCACTGTGTCCACTTGCCACTAGTAAGAGCATTGCTGATGTATATGAGGAAGTATGTGAAGTTGCCGGGGATGGAAAGAAACAACAGATACTTTGAACGAAATTAATATATAAAAGAAACCTATGACGAAATTGTAGATCACAGATGTTTTGAGTGAAAGATGTATATAGCGGAACAATAAGCAGCTCATATCGCAAGCGGCATCCCTGCAGCGGCGGGCATAAAATTGGCTAAGTATGAAAAGGAACAGCGGTCGGTCAGATCCGTCGTGTGAGGATATAGATGGATATGTTAAGGCATGAATTGAAGATCACAAAAGTATCTTTCGTACCACTGTGTCCACTTGTCACTGGTAAGACCATTGTTGATGTATGTCAGGAAGGACACGAAGTTGCTAGGTATGCATATCAACAAAAGATACTTTGAACGAAGTTAATGTATATGAGGAACCCGTGTTATAATTGTAGATCACATATCTTTTCAATGCAAGGTGTATATAGCGGAATAATAAGAAGCTGGGCTCACAAGCGCCGGCCCCGCAGTGGCGGGCATAAAATTGGCTAAGTATGGCATGCAATAGCAGTCGGTCAGATCCGTCTTGCGAGGATATAGATGGAGATGAATACATGTCAAACCGTCGTACATAGAAAAAGGACTAAGTATAAAACCAGAAAGCCATAATGAACAAGAAAATCAAAATGGGAAAAGAGATAAGTATCTGAGAGTCAAGAAAACCTTTTTTTTCCATTTATTAATGGCAATGTTTTTGAACCTTTACTAGCTTCTCACTAGTAAAAGCATTAAGTGAAAATCATTGAAGTTCTTTGCCAGCAACATGTATATGATGAAATAGGGGACATAGGTGCTATATACCGCGAACCAAGGGACTGGTGTCCAAACAACTGGCTAAGTATTGGCCAAGATGAAGTTTTGATATCTATTTCAATAGTATTCATACTAGTATCTATCAATGGAGAAAGTTTTCGTGTTTATCTTAATAGTATTCATACTAATATATATTAATGGATTGTTTATGTTTCAAATGCAAATGATATCCCAATTTGCAAGATGCTCTTAAGCTCACAAATTTCATTGAAAACAGGAAAATGTTGACTGGAAGATGCACATAGCACAACAAGAAACATGAATTTGCATTGTGGTCTCAACAACATAAATTCCTTAGCATCTATTCATCTTTTATTCATTTCAATGACATCAGTAAACGATGACTCTCCATAAACATCAATATCTAAATTAAATTAAAGGCAATCAAAATTTGTTGCAACTTTAAGTAATTAAATCATAAATTGCAAACTACGGAAGTTCCTAGGCTGCAAGATGTATATGATGGAACACTGGAAATATTTTTTTAACACCGCAAACCCAAACATAACTACCTAAGATTTGCCGAAGACGAAGTTTTCTGTATTTTTTCTAATAGTACTGATATTAGTATATATGCACGGATATTATCAAATAGAACAAGATGCAATCTATCCAACATACTTCAGAGGAACATTGCATCGACAATTCAACTACCTTTTTGTAACTGATGAATTCATTCTATTTATAGAACCCAGAGAATGGGAGAAGAACGGGTCCTCCAATTTCTTTCTTTAAATAGAGAGTCGACGCCACATAAGTATGGCCTATGAAAAAGTATTTTTAAATGTAAAATGTAAATAAATAACAGACTATGCTTTATTTAGATTGAAGTAGTGAGCAGCATAAACAAAAGATTGTTCTTCATGTTTAACAACACAAGGGAAGAAGGTACAAAATACAATTAAAACAAATACCAAAAATTGGAAAATACTATTAAGAAATAAACCAAAATTATTTTATATTCAAATAAGATATGTTACAAAATAAAACTAAGGTTATTTGCGACAACGATTGCGATTTCTCATGTCATCGATCGATTAAAGATATGTACATTGATGAAGCTTCTTCACACTTTCCTTGACGTTCAAACTCTTTATTCGTAAAAAACGAGTGGAATATCAATTTTGGTTTTTGTACTTAATCGGTGTTGTGAAGTACATCTATCCCAGTTTTTTGAATACCTTGTTTCTTCCATATATGGCTTGCTTGCAATGGCTACTTATTCAAAATTCCATTCTTTGTCAAGTATTAATTTCCTTCTGCCATCGAAAAGTTGGGGTTTAAGGTTTTTTATTTGCAATGTTCACGAGCATTCACATCCGAGAAAACTTAGAAATGCGATTCAGGCCGATTTCATAGTGAACATAGTCATTTTATGTCACTACAATTAAGGAAGGGGAAACAAATTCAAGTATATAGTGACTGGTATTCTCCCTCTATTCGATCGTTTGTTTGGTTGAGAAGCCTACCTGAGGATTTCCATGCGGAACTTCTTTGCTTTATTATAGTAAATTGGAAGAAACGTCCAACGCATATGAAAAATGCAAATATGTTGAGTTACATAACTTCTTCGGGTAGCTGAGGTGTGGCAAGTGCATCAAATTCTGCAGAATGCACCATAATGCATTAGAATATATATTTCCTCATAGAAGGGGAGGTATGGCAGCCCACAGAAAGGTATGGAATGCTCGGAGGTAACGCCTAATATGTGGAATCTGCAACTACATCCAGAGGAAACCGAACAAAATTTGACAAATAACATGGCTTTCTGTCAAGTCGGCTACTAGAGACACATGCAGTTCATCAAAGTATGAAATAGAAACTCTTCTAGTGATAATATGTCATTTTATCCACCCATACAGATTCTGTTACCAACCTTCAAGGAAGACAAATACTTGTGCGATCTCTACAATTCGATACAATGGCCAAATTTGTCTTTTTGGAAGAATCTATATACTTAAATGAAGAATTATCTTGCAGGTGACCTAAAAATCCATTACGATTCCCAGCAATAAAACAAAGAAGTTCAACAAACAAATTTCCAGGTAGTCGTTTCAACCAACCAAAGTATCGAACAAAGGGAGAACACCAAACATACTTGTTCTTTTTTTTTCGTCCTCTCTGAGTTTATCTTGTATAACAAAGTTTTTTGTTACTCAAATCTCACGTCACATAAAACCAGTCCCTTTTATTTCATCTTCCCCTCGATCGCATATCTAAGTTGTCTTACATGTCCATGACTAGGAACATTAGAATGAAGGCGCCCTAAAGTGCAACTCTTTGATGATAGAGAGAAATGGAAATAAGTATTTAAAAGAAAGGTTGGATGGTATTCCGTACATTTTGTGTTGATTCCTTTTAATGACAGATGTTCTCGATATTTTTAGTTATTCATGTCAATCTTTTTGAATATGTACACTAAATAGTGACTAGAAACACGTATTAAAATTCCAATATTTGAGCAGATTCTCAAATCTGACATCTAAGATATGCACAATATTAAAGAGGGACATGACGTGAAGGCCTCTATAGGTCACACGTTCGTGAAATATGCTGAAGCTTTTAAGAAAACTAAAATTGCGCAGGAAAAAAAAAATAAAAGTATTTTTGCTGTAACATCCCGCTCTGGCGCACTTACAAAACTTATTCTTTGAGGACACTTGCTCACAAGTGATCTGGATTTTATGATGATAAAATTTTTTCCTTTATTATGATGCTTTAAGTTAGATGACAGGATGTTTTTACTACTTTGATGTAGACAGGTGCTGCTGACTCAGTTTCATTGAGTGTGCAGGGTTTCGGACCTTGAGGATGCAGAGGCACCGGTGGAACTCCCTTGGACTCCGGATTAAGTCAGGGAGTGGGCTATTTGGGTTTTTTCATTTACGGTGATATTTCTTTTTTTTGATGATATGCTATTGATTTTATGATATGTTGTTGACATGATTTGACATGATGGTTGATGATGCAAGCTGACAATAGCTTGCCGACCAAGACTCACATATGGAGTAAAGGGGCCACACATGATTTCCAGAGAGATTGAGGGAGAGGTGTAGACAACATCCCTGCCACAGCCTACTAGAACTCCCACCGTGGCTCGAACTGTAGGTTAATGATTACCTAGTTCGAGAGGATCCACGATGCCGTGAGGGCAGATTGAGACAGTCACTCACGATGATTCTAAGGGGCGTGCAATAAGGCAGGGGCCTTATTCCTTAGAGGCCTTAGTCTCCCACAAGTTCACCTGGTGGAGTGTTGACTACAGGGTTATAGATGTCTACCAATCCATCAAGTCGGCGAGTGGCACCCTTGGAGCACGTGGTGCATCTTGAAGGGCACGTCGCGCAAAAGAATCGCAAGTGGGTGAGTGACACCCTTGGAGCACGTGGTGCATCCTGAAGGGCACGTCGCACCACAGAGGCAAACGAGGCGAGTGGCACCCTTGGAGCACGTAGTGCGTCCTGAAGGGCACGTCGCATTGATGATGATGATGAGACAACCTAGATGACCCTAAGACCTTAACGCCTGATAAAATTCTTAAAACGACTCCCCTAAT
>JASDQU010502765.1:17710-32164 GCA_032191745.1 Picea mariana | reverse complement strand
TGAGGGAATTGAGTCTTTTAATTATTAAAAAGAAATTAAATTTTGGAGAACGATAGGGATGAGTGACACTTGGACGACAGAGAATGTTTAGAGGTTTGTCATTAAAAATTAATCAAATAATGATTTAGGAAAGTAGGTGGGTCTCAAATTTCTATAAAAGAAGGGGAAAGGAAGGAAAGGGGATGAACGGTTAGCGTAACGTTACGTTGCCGGATTGTGGCTTGACGGATTGCTTGTGAGGAGTTGGGTTTATCTCAGCTGTGTTGGAGTGGTAGCTCAGCCGTGGAGGCGAGCTGAGAAGCTAGTCATATCTTTGGATCTGGTGTGGCCCCTTTGCGGCTCGGGAGGCTAAGGGGGAAGCAGAGTACCCCTAGCGTTTGGCTGGGAGGTACCGGTGAGATTTCTACGGTCGGCAAGCGGGAGCGACTTGGGAGCGCGGTCGTCACGCAGAATCGGAAAAGAGCAACGGTATGCTTGTTGATTGAATGATAAAATGTTGTAGGATTTACGATTGATTTAATTCTGCATGCGTTTTGGGTTGAAAAATATTGATCTTTAATTGGTGATTAGTCTTGATGGTTCACTGGTTTTAATACCTCTGCGTTAATTTGTGTACTGTAATTCTAGACCACATAAAACCATTTATGTTGTAATTCTGGACTGTGCGAATTGCTACAATCTTGCGGTATTTATGGATCAATTTTGTGGGTATACTTGAGAGTCTTGTTAATCTAGATTTGAACTATTGTATTCGCGTCATATTAAATATTCTATCTAGAAGTTTGAATTCCTTGGTTCGCTGTCAATAAAATTCAACCCTTGAAATCAGACTGGTACATGTGAAGGATGCCACTTTTAATTCCTATAGTCGAATGTATAACTTCCTTACGAAATTGTAAATCTAAATCGAAGATCATAGTTTAGGAATTTCATTTGGTTATTGAAAATTATTGCACTCGGATTTAGTTGAATTCAGGAATCGCTGTAATATTTTTACACAAACGTTGTGGCATTCATGAATCGTTGCAATTGTTATGAATCGTTGTAATCATGGTGCTATTCATAAATCCTTGTAACTGGATTTTGCTGTTGTTCATCGAACCAGAAGGTTCTAAAATCATGGGCTTTTCCTTTTTTCATTTTTCGCGTACCGGGTTAATCGTTTGGCAACGCATTTTTATTTTGCTGAATTTCGCTGAGGGAACGATGATCTGTCCCTTCAACGTATGGCATTCCGCTGTTTCCATTACTGCATTCCTGCAAAACTGTTGGCAATGTGTTTTTTTTTGGTGTGGCTAGATTTCACTGCGGGTAATGATGTCGTTCCTGTACAATCGTTGGCTTTTTGGTTATTCATTCTTCCTGCAATTTTGCTGTACTGTGTCGCTGGATTATGGGTTACCAGATCTCTACGTAAATTCTTGTTTTAAATCGTTATTATACCTCTACGGGGTTATCATACCACTGCGCCTCAATCACTGGCATTGTTTAACCTCTGAAGCGTTTTAACACGCCCCTACCTACGCATTAATAACAATTCCTTGACTGTGTTGATTATTGATAGCGTGTTCTGTACAGTTGCATTTGCATTTGGCAAGTCGCTGTTACATTCCTTGGTGTAATTCCCTTTTTCTGCGCCCACCAAAATTATGTTTAATTCGCTGCTGTCATGATTGTTTTTATATCTGAGTCGATGGCAAGAGGGGCGTTTCTACCCAGTTGCCTTGGTAAATTTCCTTGTTCCATGTGGTTCTATGTAAATTCCCTTTTTCTGCACACTGGTGGGATTTCTGTTCAATCGCCCTTCTTGCTAAACTGTAGGGCCCCGTTACTTAAATTGTGAAGCCATTATCCCTTTAATGAACATGTATTTAGAGTATAAGGTGTAGATATGATTAAGTTATGTAATGTTAGTATAGTTTCATTGTGCAAATAAGCAATAAAGTGTAAAACCATTAGTCCTTTGTAATCGAAATGTATTGGAATATAAGGGTATGGTTATGATTATGTATGCGAAGGCTAGTGTAGTTTCCTTTTTATTGATAACAAGTAACCTGCAAGGTCCTAGTCATTTTAATTAAATGTGTCAAGTTTATATCGATGTAAGATGTAAGGTATATAATGATGTCTAAACCTTAAGGATGTAAAGTTTATATTAAGTGTAGTTAGGGTCAAGATTGCAATCTAACTTTAAGAAAATGTAATTCAACATTAAACGAACGGTTACAGTACCACCATGCACAGATCTATAATTATGACTTTGTAAATGAAATGGCAATATAAATGATATTCAGGAAAGCAATATTAGAATCGTTGGGAAAAATTTTGTGGTTATAGTTGTTTTGCCTCTGTTTTAATTAACCAATTGCAGCTGTTTTTCCTCAATTTCATTATTGTCATTAAAATGTTATCATTGTAAATTTCCCTTTTAATATGATGTATATTGAATAATTACAAATGGATGTCACCCCTAATTCTGATGTAAATTTTATTTGTTGACATCTTTAATTATGGTTGTCTTGATCATTGTCATTTGTAATGGTGATAGGTTGTCAATTCCCAATATTGTCCTCTTAATTATTGACATTTTAATATGGTTATTTTACATATTGCCCTTTTTAAAATATGTGATGGTATTGTCAATTATTGGTATACTTGATGTTATTTAGTATGATGGTACTTTTGTCCTTTTAATGTTGTTAATTTAGATGTGACATTTTAATTATCTTTATATAGGGCCCCTTGTTAAAATATTGTTATTTAAATAAGGTCATTTAAAATATTGTAATTGCTATATCTTGTCATTTGTAAATATGATGGTTTATTGAATATTCAAATATGATGATAATTTTATTGCTATAGGTGAAGGAAAAATGTTATGGCATACCGATGTTAGGGAAATATTGTTTATAAATTCGTAATTGTAATGTATTGTTGAAATAGGAAATTGTGTTGTTCTTACCTTATAATCAAGATGGAAAGATTAGAGTTGAAACGTATGACCATTACTTATTTCAATGCTATTGTAATCAGAAAGGAGATGATAGGGTTATCTTATTGTAATGTTAGTGTAGTCTCTTGACATTGATAAGACTTGCTTAGTGGAATGCCCCGGATTTATATGTGTTAAATTACTCGGAGTTAGTAAATGAGGGTTGTTGAGTCTTGATTAATGTTGAACATGGGTCCCGTTGTCGGAGTCCCTTTTGTCACGCGCTTTCCGCAAGGGATGTAGCCGTCCTTCTTGTTATGTTGTCCTTGATAGTATTCAGTTTGCTGTTTGATCTGTTGTGTCGGGTGGGGTAGAGACCCCTCTTGTCGCCTTAGTATATATGTCTGTGTGAGTGATTTTTCTGGTGTAAAGAATCATGTTCCGTATCAAGAGTCTCGGGCCCTTTAAAGGCAGTGTTTCCACTCTTGCGACACACCTGACAAAGATTACTAGTTTCTGCCTGAGCAGTCGACCAGGAGCCTGTCTAATCTTCTTTCGAGAAGACATAAGACTTAAAGCCCTGCTTTTCTGTGCAGAAATAGTAAACTCTACTGTTGGATTCTTCTGTCTGGGACTGTACTGTACATTAACACCTGGTGTCGTTTTTGCTTACAGTTGCTAGTTGTGCGCCTTATGTCTAGGGGTGTTTATTTCTTGTGGTCACTGTGATATGTCGGGGCTGTCTTGTTGCGTTCATCTTGCTTGCGTCTTGTTCTAGGTCGGGTTACTAGTTTTTGCCTGAGCAGTCATCCAGGAGCCTGTCTAATCTTCTTTCGAGAAGACATAAGACTAAACGCCCTACTTTCCTGTGCAGAAATAGTAACCCTATCACCAAGGACTCTTCCCTCTGTGTTCTTACTGTGCACCCCCAGTATGTCTTAATGTTTGCGCTGTGCATCTTATGCCTGTGATCGTATATTGTTGCAGTTACTCGTTGTGTTCCTTCAGTTTTTCCTTGTCGTGGTTGCGTCTTGTTGGTTGTCGAGTGGCGTTGTACAATTAGGTGTGTTGTTACTTCTACACGCGCACACACACTTCAAGGGAAAAAAAAAAAATTGCACCTGTCACTATAATGGTTGTCGTAACGAGGAGGATGTTACATTTGCCAATTCAAAATGCAGGCAAAAGAAATTACTGGATTCCATAATATTCAGTTGTCTATTCATTTTAATGGTAGATGTACTAGAGCTTTCCAATTATTAAAGACCATCATTTAGAAATGCATAATATTAAAGAGGGACATGATGTGAAGGCCTCTGTGGGTGACACGTTCATGAACTATGCTTAAGGTTTTAAAAAAACTAAAACTATAGAAAAAAAAAACACTATTTTCGCAACTTCAAAATGCAGGCAAAAAGAAATTACCAGATCCCATAATATTCACCCTTCTATTCCTTTTAAAGGGAAATGTCCTTGATATTTTCAGTTATTAAAGCCCATCATTTTGAAATTCACAATATTAAAGAGGGACGTGATGTCAAGCCCTATGTGGGTGACACGTTCATGAACTATGCTGAATCTTTTAAGAAAACTAAAACTGCAAAAGCTAAAAAAAACAAAAATCACAAATTCAAAATGCTGGCAAAAAGGCACTTTCACAAGTAAGGAACTTTAGTATTGGTTCTTCAAATTCAATGACATTTTTATTAATTGAGTAAAGGGGAAAAAAAATGTAACAACCTAGAAGGAAGGTCATTTATGATGGACAACTCATTGGCATAATCCATAACGAGAATGAGAATTGAGTATTTAATAACCGCATAACTACATTGCATTTGAGTCTTCAGCTTTCCCTTCCCGTTCAAAATTAAAAACAAGGAAGGGTTGAATATTAGCCTATCTCTTTATTTTAATGGGAAATGTCCTCGAGCTTTCCAGTTATTAAAGCCCATATTTTTGAGCCTATCTGGCCGATTTTGACTTTTGAAAGTATATTTAATGTGTACTGGGAAGCATTGAATGTAGAGGGGGTGGAGCCCTATGTAACAGATGTTACTACTATTTTTCAGTTTTTTTCGGTGAGCGTATGTAGAACGTATGTAAAGAAAAGTAATTTGAGAATGTTGTTTTTTTTGCACACAAGCCCTTGAAATTCAAATAGTCCGCAAGTCCGACTATCTATGTGTATATCATGGAACTATCAATATTATTTGTAGGACACAGAACAACAGTGGCCAAAGTTAGATCCCGCCAACCTGAGAACCCGTGATCCAAAAAATGCTTACTATTTTTTTTGTGTGTTTTTTTGTCCACCAGGGTATGTAAAACGATGTTCGTAAAGTAAACTATTTCGACAATGCTATTTGTTTTGGACATGAAGGAATTCAAATTCAAATAGACCGCAAGTTTGATGGTTAATTTGTATATCGAGGAACTCTTTGATTCTCAATTTTCAGCAGCCCACCCCAAGAACCCGCGATGCAAAAACTGGCTAAGTATGGGATGAGGGCTCTGTGCATGCTTTATATATCTACTTTACCAAATTACATATTTTCTATGTTTAATTTATGATGTCCAGGAAACCTATAATTTGATAAATTTCAATGTTTTCTGTCTAGGAGCCCTTCCTTTAAACAAAACTAATTCGGAAATGCTAATGTATACACCATAGTTCGAGACAACCTATCCTCCAAGCCGCGTCCATAAAACTGGCTAATTATGCAACCGAACGACGATCGATTGGAATGATCGTGGATTTCTTCATGCTATGTGCATGGCATGGAAGAACATAAGCCCAATTTTTATCCCGCCACCTCGAGAACTCGTGATCATTAACCTATGTTGTTCAGGAAACCTATAACTTCATAAATTGTATTCTCTTCTGTCATAGGAGGCTTTCTTTTAAAGAAAACTAATTTGGGAAAGCTAATGTATGGACCACACACGACCTATCATAGGATGAAACTGAACTACAGTCGTTTGGAATGACCATAGAAGAGAGAGAAAGTAGACTCAAACACATTTTACAACAGGAAAGTAAAAGGGAGAGAAGAGATATATCTTCCACACAACAAAAGGCAATTCATAACTATGAAACCATAGTAACACGGAATCCATGGAAAAAGCATCGACAACTATGAAATATATTTTGAGATTGACAAACTCTGCTTCAAAGCATAACAGATGCAATTGACATCGTCTGCAATTCTTTACTTTGATATTTTATCTTAATAAGCCCAATTTTCAGCCCGCCAGCCCCAGAAGCCACGATCATTAACCTATACTATCTAGGAAACCTATAATTTCATAAATTGCATTCTCTTCTATCCAGGAGGCCTTCTTTTAAAGAAAACTAATTCGGCAAAGATAATGTATACACCGAACATGACCTGTCATAGTTCGATAGAACCTATTCATGAAGCTGCGTCCATAAAACTAGCTAAATATGCTACCGAACGACGGTCGCTCAAAATGACCAGAGAAACATGACAAACTAGAGTCAAACATAGTTTACAATAGGAAAGTAAAAGGAAGAGAACAACTATATATCCCACACAACAAAAGACACTCTCATAACTATGAAACCATAGTAACATAGAATCCATGGAAAATGAACCGGCAACTATGAAATATATTTTCAGGCCGACATACTTTGTTTCAACGCATAACATATGAAATTTACATCACCTGTAATTGTTTAGTCTGTTATTTTATCTTAATATTATTCTATGCAAACCGAAGTGAAAAAAATGTAATCAGAGATCCAACCGCAGATGCAACATCCCAACATTACATACCCTAGGAAAACAAGAAAAAAAACCAAATAAGAACCCAGCCAAAAAACACCAAAAGGCCCAAGTGTAGGCACAGGACCGAAACCATGCAAAGTCGAATCAAGCAAAAATAAATAACATACAATGAAGAAAGGAACAAGCAGCAACCACCCCCCCAGGAACGATTCTCTTCCAATCGCAACTGCAAAAACCAAAATGTGCAAACTGCAACAACACGAACAGGCAAGTAAGAACAACAAGAACATGCAAATAAGAAATCAGTGCCATGAAAAAATCTAGCATGGACTATTGAACCAACAATGCCCCTGGAGCATATAAAAATAGGTCTCTGACATATCCCAAATAAATTCATATATTTTTTGTAACAATAGTTCAAACACTAGAACTGTATTGCAAAGCCATACTTTGGATATGCCACCATATCAAACATTTCCATAAATTTACCTAGCATAAAATGTTAAGCCAAACATTCGAATTAATGGTAGCATTAATCCACATTCGACAAATGCATAACAAAATTTATGATTCAAAAATGACCATATACGGGTGAAATCATGAAGATGGGTTACACTTTTTCTTGTTTTATGAGAAAAAAAATGTATTTTCACAAGTTATTCAACTTTCGACATACAAAAGTATATTTTTTATTTATAATTTCACTTTACAGTAAAAACAAAACTTGTGAAGAATTTTGTTAGCTTTCCAATGACTATTTTTCAAATTTTTTTTATCACAATTTGATATGTCAATTTGAGAATTGTTTAACAGTATGTTCCTTAAACATGAAATGAATGATAATGAGTTACTTTTTTCTACAACAATGTATCTATTATTAAACTTATGTTTTTAAGAAACGAAATATACTACAACAATCTACAAAGACTTTGTTTTATTATGACTATAATTTTGAATCTAACGGATGAATATTATAATTTCTAGAAAATTTTGAAGTTGACCAAGTTGAAAACGTTGCAGAGTTTAAACACATGTTTTTCTACACCTTGTATCTATTTTAATTTTTACTTAAAGCTAAAATTTAAATATACCCTTTTGAAAAGAACAGTTTAAGGATTATGAATATAGTTTTTTCAATTTTTTTCACTCTATATTTTTAGAGATACCGATATTTCACTTCACTAAATCATAATGTCTGCTGAAAGTATTATGTAGTGTTTTTTTTTTTTTAATTAAATAAAACTAGATAAAAATAAAGAAAAGGAAAACAAATTATAAGAATTGAAAGTAGATTCAATTTTGAAAATGCTGGTGTCATTTTCGAAACCAAATTCTCAGTATTTACAAGAGTCTGCAACCTTCGAAGTTCAATTAAGCTTGGGGAAATTCTCTGGTTTTAGTTTTCAGTCCCAAATTCCTTTTTTGGATAGAAAGAATCTTTCGGCCAAAAACCTAATATTTTGGCTGAAAGACTAAAATCTAACTGAAACCATCAAAACTGAACGGTTTCCAAGATTTTCGGCTGAAAACCCATTCTTTCGGCCGAAATACTATCGAGCGAATTCCGTCGGTTGGAAAAAATGAAAAGACACATCGTATCGTTCCATTTCACGCCAAATTATATAAATAGGCTTTTGGCCAAACTCATTTAACAAAATTCATGGGATGGACAAACAAATATAAGATCGGGGATAGGGATTTCAAATAATTTCTATTACTGATTGCAGTTGTGTTCTTTTCTTTCTTTATTTCTTCCCTCTGTTCCATAGGCTTAATCACTGGATCAATATCAATACATGGTGGTCTTCTAGAGCACTTAAACAAAGTTTCAAATCAGAGTTTTGGTTTTTGTTGAATAAGGTAATTGATGTTTGTTCAAGTTTTTATTGGAATAACAATTTATATGTTGAAAGATAAATGTTGAACATATTTTCAAGGTGAAGTCTTTCTTGAACATATATTTTACAGCTAACTATAAAAGTCATGGGAAACAAAACTTTGTGCAAGAAACAATATCATTGCACTCGAGATGATACTCGCCAAATCAAACAAAGGAAAGAGATTTATCGGAGAAAGAAACAAGAACATGAAAATATCCAAGAAACAAACGATGATAATGTCAATAGAGATTTTCGACAAGAAGAAGTTCAACTAGGTATGCATGCACATATGATGATCGAGCACACAACACACATTGGGACTACATTCAGAAAGTACAGAATTCAAAGTATAGAATTCCAATTTGAAATATTGTAAATTTAATATAATTGATTGTAATTACAAAATAATGTTTTTCAAAATTTACATAAATAGATTCGTCTCATAATGTCGAAGAAGATGTTGAAACCGAAATTGAAGAAGAAGACGTTGAAACCAAAATTGAAGCAGAAGACGAATCACCTCTAAGTATGTACATAAATTTTGATAATACAAGATGAACACTCAAATATATATAATTTAGTGAATTTATGTTCGTGTTATGTTTTTTAATATAAAATTTAAATTGAAATATGCAAGACAATCTATCAACATTGATGATGAAATATTAGAAAATGTTGATGCTGACAAATCTGGGAAGAAAAAAGCTAAGCATTATATAAGATATCGAACTAAAAATATGTACAATACTTTTTTCAAAGATGAATTAGTAACAATACAAGCTCAACTTTTACTTTGTCTAATGAAGTCAAGAAAGTTAAAATAAGCTACATCATTATTGGGTATTCAAAAGTCGACAAATGATACAAAAGTGACACATAATGTCTTTAACAATATAACTAGTGTATTAAAAGCTTTTGAAAAATGTAGAAAAGAAGATGTCAGTGTTGCACGTAGAGCAATACAAACAACAATTGTTTCATCTAGCAATATAAAAGATCGTTTGACAGGACACATGGAAAAAAAAATGGGAACGTTAAGAAAAACATTGTACAAACATAGAAAATTTTGTTTCCAAATAGATGTAAATGATAAATTGGCTTGTTTGACAGTGATTTCTAGACAACCCTACAAATATAGACTTGCATAAAATGTTAAAGAATTGGCCCGTAATTGTTGGTTGAAAGAATCTCGTGTTTCACCACATACAAGGGATGTGTTGCGATGAAGAATAGCAAAAATTAAATATGAATAACATCTAAAACATATATTTCCAATGACACCAATAGAGTTGTTTAATAAGTTCAAAGAAGAGCACAAAGAAGTTAAAATTTCCATCAATACATTTGTGCAACAAAAACCATGGTTTGTTAGACCCATCACTATCTACGACACATGTTGTTGTCATTATCATGTGGGGTTTGAGTTGTATTATGACACTTTTTTGGATTTTGGTAAAACTTTATGGCCAGGTTCACCTCCTCCTTCCACATTCCGTGTTTCTATATCTGAAATTCTATGTGAAAGAGAAGATGATGATTTATTTTACAAAAAAAAATGTTTTGGTGGAAAGAAATGTCATCATTGTGGAAATCTAAGTTTGTTTCATTCAAAGTATCATATGGATGAATGATCAATCATTTTCTAATATAAAAGTCAATTAGAAGAGATATGAATATATGAGCAGCACGGCTCCACATTCTTCAAATGTTATTTCCAAAATGATTGATTTGAAGGTAGATAATATCAGCATGATAGATTTTTTGAAGAAGTTTGAGGAAGAAATCTATAAATATACCAAGCATTCACATAGTGATCGATGGAAAGATCTACAATTCAAACAATCCCGTGAAGTGTTTCCACTAGGGATAATTTTTTCTGTAGTTGATTTTGCAGAGAATTACACATTCATTGCACAAAAAGAAATACAGAGAGAATATTATCATTCTGATAAAGTCACAATATTTGTCCACGTTCTATATAGACATGCTCAACAGAGTCTTCCAAACATAGAAATCACCAATGAAAATTGACATGTTATTAAAGAATATCACTTTTATATAAGTGACGGTCTAGCACACGACACACATTATGTACAACATTATTTTGATAATTATATGATTCATTGAAAGAACGCGAAATCAGATTCGATCAACATTGGATATGGTTGGATGGGTGTGTGGGTCAGTTCAAATCTGCATGATCATTCTATTGGTTATGCCTTCTTCATAAAAAATTAAACATTACACATTGTTGAAATTTTTTTGAGACTAGTCATGGAAAATGAGATCGCGATGGTGCAGGGGCATGTATAAAATGAGCACTTAGAAGGTATCAGTTGAACCCTCATGTCGATCGATTTGAATCCACTAAACAATTTGTTGAAGTGTGCAACATGGTGCTAAGACATGAATATAATCCATCAAGGGATGTGCACAAGTGTGTCTATGTATAAATGTTACATGTATGTGCACAGGATATATAAATTTGAACGTGTTCAAATTTATATTCAATCTTCAATCATTTTCTTGAGAAATTTCAAGTTAACAAGTTATTGTCTTGTGCATGTTTTTTTGGTATGTTGGAATCCAAGATGTAAATAGATCAATTCCATATGACACTATTACAATACCTGGAAAAAGAAAAATACATTCAGTTAAAACAAAATGTTTTCAAAATAAGTTTGCATTTGATAGATGAAATAACTCTTGTTTTTGTTTAGTTTTCATAGAGGACACAAAATCCATAGATATTTGTGAGAATGAAAATGCAGGATATGTTAAATCTTGGAGACATACTAGACTTAATGTAAAAGGGAAAATTCCACTTGCAAACTCAGAGGAGATGGAATCAAATGAAACTATAATGTCAGTTGATGACAATAGATTTTCTAATCTTGTTAGAGAATGTAAAATTTTTATGTTTAATTTTTTTCAAATAACTTGTAGATACATACTTGTGTGATAATCTAACATAAATTATTTGTTGTCCAATATATCCAATTATTTACAGGAGATGTTTTTTTCATGGCTGCACCTGTAGACAACATTGAAAACATGAAATATTATTTGATGTGATGCATAGAACAAAAGATAAGGCTATTAGAGCATTTTGATGATAACAATTTTATATATGAAAGAGGATCCATTGTATTGAAAGGATATTTTTTTCAAGAAAACCATCAAACTGATACTCATATTCACTTTCAAGACTACCAGTCAGATGTCATGAGTTGTCAATGTAGTCATTTGGTATGTGCAACACACATAAAGTTAATAGAAGTTCAATAATAAAAAAAAAATTAGAAAATGGAAAATGTCCAAAGTCGATCATGAACGAATAATTAAAGATGGAATATCATTACGTTGTTTTTAAACAAACTTGGCATGTGTACATTCCATAGTTTTTAATTTTTCATTGAAAGTACATTCCATATTTTGATAAATCAAGTTTTGACTATCTTAAAACATATTTTCAATTATGATATTTATAATACTATGTATAAAAAACTCACTTGGGAACTGCACCCCAATTAGTACCTAAAAGTATAGTTTTAATACTTACAACCTAATTAATATAGGATTTAGGGAACTACTAATTTGTATGGAAGTGAAAGAACCATTTGGTAACTAATACCCCTATTGATACCCAAAAGTATGTCATTGGGGAATTTCACCCTAATTAGTATAGAAATAAAATACATGCTTGGGACACACCTTAATTTACATATATAGGAGTGAGACAACAAATTAATGAATTTTCATCTTAGTTAGTGCTAAAATTATGTTCTTGGGATTTAAACAATAATTAATATAATAACAAGGGAACCACTTGTGGTGCACCCTATTTGAATAAGAGTAAGAGAAGTACTTACAAATTATGACACCCCCATTAATGCCCAAAAGTATGTTCTTGGGGAATTCCACTCTAATTAGGATATGAATGAGGGAATCACTTGGAAATTTATGCCCAAGTATGTTATAACCTAAATTTGTATAAGAGTGAAAGAACCAAGAATCGCTTGGGGTGTACCCTAACTTTAATATATGATAGAGGAGAAATTAATCTTTTAGGGACATGCATTTTATATAATACAAGTTTTTTTTTCATGTCAAGAAGTGAGGTATCCTTAGGCGCAAGGGATGAAACTAATCCTAACTTAGGCATGCTCACTACCAGGCATATTTACAAGACATCTTTAAGTACGTGATCTGACTAATAGACCCATCATCATATATCCTTTTAAGCATGCCCCCTTCTAACGTTTGGATGAGACTAATGTTTTTTAAAGAAATCATAATATTAGGGCAGCTAAATATGATATCAAATTCTCATTCCATCTTGTGATTGTAAATGGCTCACATGTTAAGATAGGTAAAATATATTTTAATGAAGTTCATTCGATGGGGTTTACTTGCTTTAGAATGTTTTAACTAATTCCCATATATGTATTACAGAGCCGTCCCCTTCTATAGGGTTTACTTGCTTTAGAATGTTTGAACCCATTCCCATATATTGTAAAAGGTTGATCTAGAAACTCTCTATTTAAAGAGAGGTTCCTTCACATCTTACACATGATTGGATTTGTGAGATTCTAGCAAATTCTAGTGATGGCTCACCAAGATACCCAATTCTAACTTCTAAATGGAGCTAACCCTTTCTCAATTATGTGGATTAACATGACATCTTTATGATACCCAATTATATTGATAGAACCATTAATGTAACCTCTTCTAATATATACAAAGGATTCAATATCAAATATAACCTCTACATCTAATTAAAAAATAATAATTAAGGTGCATGGAGTTATATAACCTTCTTCTTTAGTTTTCACCATGATTTCCAAAGTGAAAACACGAATTTTATATTTACAATATTACTTTTTAAAAAAAACATGAATTTTATATTTACCATATTAATTTATACAGAAATATAATTTCATGTAGAGTAAAATAAAAGTTTATACACAAATTTAATGTCATGTAGTAAAACCAGGTATTAATTTTGGAGAGGTATAACACTCAAACTATTTGGTGAATTCTATTCCAAGTATAATGACTTGAAGCAATTATTAATGTTGAAGAAGTATAACACTCAAACTATTTGGTGAATTCTACTCTAGGTATATTGACTTAAAGTAGTAAGATAGTGGGATAGTGATATAAAGAATGAAAAATTGTTAAATACTATTTCGATTGACTCTTACTTTTTTCAATAATATGTTTTTTTATTTTATTTTAGTAATATTTCATTAGGTTCTAGGGTATATGAACCTTTGAGTGAATATGTCTTATAGATTTAACATTTTTTTAATGACTACATGATAAAATTAAAGAAGAGTTTATCATCTCTTCCATTTTAAGGATTAATTTTTTTTTCACATCATTTTGAGAATTTTATTTTATCGCTAACATTGTAACTTTTGCCAATTTGTCACATCCTTTTGAACATTTTATTACTAATTAACTTTGCCACTTTTTGACAATAGAATCATTTTTTGATAGTACATAGTGAACATAAAATAAAATATTTAAATTAATACATATAGCAGAAAAATATTTAAGAGATTGATGCTTAATTTAAAATGCATTGTAAAAAAGAGAATACACAAAACATTATTTCATTACTAATTAAATTTTTCATTCCACCTTTTGACAATATAATCATATTTTTGACAATACACAATGAGCATAAAATCAAACATTTAAATTAATACATAGCAGAAAAGTATTTAAGACTTTGATGCTTAATTTAAAATGAATTGTAAAAAGGAGAATACACAAAACATTATTTGACAATAGAATCATGTATTTTTCATATTTTCGAAAGTACACAGTAAACATAAAATGAAACATTTAAATTAATACATAACAAAACATTAGTTCATAACAA
>JASDQU010502765.1:3443-17610 GCA_032191745.1 Picea mariana | reverse complement strand
CCAAAATTATGGACTCTAAGCCATCACTTTAAGATAGAACACTTCATACATGAAATTCAAACTTGCAAAAAACCGATTTCAAAAATTAAAAATTTACAATTCAAACATGCAAAATAATACATAATTCAAATATTGTAATTAAAATAAAATTGGCATACATACCAAAAGAGTTAACTGTCATCCTTCAACATACTCTTTCCTACAAAATATATTGTAAACATTTTTTCCACCAAATATAATTTAGACATCTATAAAAATAAAAAAACATAATAAAAAAACAAATAGCACATATTAGCATATATACTGTAACTAAATATTAAATAAACAATAAGTAATAATAAGATAACCAACCACAGTTAAATAGATTTAACATCTAGTTACTCTCCGATTAAGAGTATATGATTTAAACAATTTGTAAATCTTATCTAAAATTTTACAAAAATTAAAAAATAAATAAATTATGTTCTTGGTAAAAAAAATTGAATTAGAGTTATATAATAATCTGAAAATAAATATAGAACTGCGTATGAAGAAAGTTCACAAATCTCCATATTAAGTCATTCTTCCAATGAAATACTTATCTCCTTGAGGATAAGGTCTCAAATCCTTGAGGTGAAATTCTCCTTGTAAATAAGGTCCCAAATTCTTGAGTTGAAATTCTCCTTGTGGATAAGGTCCCAAATCCTTCAGGTGAAATTCTTATCCTAGGTGATGTTATTGTATTCTTAGTAAAACAGATTGTGAGTTAGAGTTAGATAATAATCTGCAAATAAATATAGAACTGTTTATGAAGATAATTCACAAATCTCCATGTATTAAGTCATTCTTCCAAAGAAATACTTATCTCCTTGTGGATAAAGTCCAAAATCCTTTAGAAAATTCTCCTTGTGAATAAAGTCCCAAATCCTTGGATGTAATTCTCATCCTAGATGTTGTTATTTGATCATATTTATACAAAAATAAAATACTAATCTCCTTAGTAGTTAAATACTTCTCTTCTTCTTCTGCAGTGGTCAAATAATCAAATTCCACGATGCCCTTTCAAACTAAAGGACTCATAAATCTCCACATTAACCAATTCTTCCAAAAAACTATTTATTATCTAAAAAATTTCACAGATCTCCATTTTAAAAACCATTATTTTGAAATATATTTATCCTCTCTTTCTTCAGTGGAATAGATGTTCTCATATAATACTATGCCATTCTTGGACAACAAAGCAAGGAATGAAATCGAGAAAAATTTAGAAACTTTCTCTTTTCTGATGTGGGATAAAATCTGTTCTCAAATATTCAAACATACTCAAGTTCAAAATTAGGGTTTCATCATGATATAACCTTAAATAATTTTGAATATACACCATTTAAGACAACGAAAAACTTATCTAGGGGCTCTATATAATTCAAAATAATTGAGGAAAGGCTAAACTATAAATTTGACAAAACAAAAATTTGATAAAAGTCAAGAACATACATTTATGAATCATCTTGAATGGATACATCCTTTCCTAATCTAGGTGCTTCATCAATCCCAATCTCCTTTTCGAGCACACTCTCAGGTACTCTCTTCTCCACATTAACTTATATAACACATTTCAAATTTGAAAATTAAAAAAAATATATTCAAATGATTATATAACACATTAAATTTAAATTATTTTAAGACATTAAATGATACCTGTGAACTCCCACCCTCTTCAAACTCTCCCATTGAGAATTGAGACAAGTTAGCCCAAGTACCAGAAGATGGAATAGAGAGTTGTGAACAAGACAACTAAGAACTAAATCTAGGATTCAATGTGTTCACAATTATACAAAATTATAAATGTTGTTGATCTCTTATTCAAAAGAGTGGAGATTGAACAACTATTAAAAACACATACCCAATTCAATCCATCCAAATTCAAACTTATCGAATCAAGTCTCCTACTGACTGGATATTCATTTAACATATCTCCAATTGCAATTAATGGCAAGAAGAACTCGATTATTTCTATAGAGACAAGGATATATGAATCTATAACTTGAAGTAAACTATCATAAAATGTGTCAAAATTCTCTTAAATAGATCACATACCAATATGCAATTCGGGTCATCATTCTGAATGACCTTCTTCCAACCATCCCGAAAATTTTTTGCATACTCCAAAAATTCTTCTGCTGACATTGCATCTAAGTCTGCATCTGTTTTATCAACAAATGTGGCATAGGAATTGGCTTCTACTCTCCAACACTTCATAAAACATAGCTTCCAAATTTTCCCCAATTGCAGTCTTGGAATCTTTGTCAACTTCTGATGTAGCCTGGAACTCTGAAAGTGATGCAAATGTCAATGTTTTATGAGGTAATAAAGGTTTTGGAGGCCTTGGTAATTCCACACTTCGATATGCCCCTTTGTGATCATAAGTACATCATTTACCAGTCCCATAATATTTGGACGGTAGACTAGTATTATCCGGGTGCATGTGCAATAAAAACTCTGCAAAAAAGTGTCTTGCAAAATAGTCTGAAAACTCATCGTTCCATGAAAATTTTCCATATGCTGAAAAATCTGTTATATAGATGTCTAACAAAGTCAGGGTGCTTAAAATATTGCACCTTCAACATTTTTCGCTTTGGGCCCTCTTTGAAATTGAACATGGAGATTGCGTCTTCTTTTGAAACTCTATCTTTTACTGTCTTCCATTTATCAGGATCCATCACCTCTGACTTTCACCACCTCGTTAGATCGACAAAACTATCAGTGGTTGGCCCCATCTTCTAATATGCATTTATACATTTTCTAGTGAATGCAAAACAATTTGCAAACTTTGTTTTCTCTCCTGAGGAAGTTTCAATATCGCCAAATCATTTTCCAACCTATTTTTAACACCTAAGCATTGCTCAAGCATCATTGCTTCAGTATTCCCTTCCCAGGGAAGTTTATCACCAACATCTAAAGGATATGTGGATGTTGGCATGTAATCTTTTGTTTCTTCATAACGCGGCCTCCTAAATCCACTTTCACCCTCTACACCGACATTTGAATCTTCGTGATAGCCACTCTCATTGTCATTCCTTGCTCTAAATTGATTTCCTACACACACATTTGAAATAACTTCAAGATTCAGCCTCACATAAGTTTAAATAAAAAAAAAATCAACCAAAATAAATAAAATCTGAGAAACTTACCAGAAATATTCTCTTGTCTAGAGCTATTCCCTACATTCTCAGGTGTAGGAGTATTGATGCGCATCCTGTATAAGACGAATGCATCCATAACACTGGTTTGAGCAGGTTCTACAGTTGATCTATTTACAAACTCGTTTGAAAATCTCCTCTGACGAGATTGTTGGTGATCACTCAGAGTCTCAATTGAAGGAGTTCTTGTTCTTCCTTCTTGAGAATGCCTATAGCATTTGTGAGGAATGTTTGGATAATCTCATGTCGACATCACTCCTCAATATCTATCCATAATGCAGAGTTTATCAATAAAAATCCAAAGATGTACACAAGTTTAAGCAATTAAAAATGCATAGATAAATCAAAGTTTTAAAAAATCAAGCCATAGAGGTACTCACTCATTAGAAGGTGCAAATACTGGTCATTCAACCATGAATCAATTAGCTAAATGATAAGTAAGGGGTCCATAGACAGTATAGTAGATTCTTATCCTTCATTCTGTAAGGTATCTAGAGAGGTAGTGGGGGGGCCCAGAGGGCCCATAGTGATAATAGTGGAGACCATTCAATGTAAGGTGGACTAGGTCCACTATATTATTAAATAAGACCCACTATGATAGTTAGATATAATGAATGTAAGAGGACTTCTTAGAAGGTTCTAATTCTAGAAAATTCCTCCTCTAAAATGTTCTTAGGTGATGGTAGCACTATATAAAGGGGTTCAAGCAATGTAATGGGATATGAAGAGAATTATTTTATTTGGAGTGTTATCTCAATAGGAGGATGCCCCATCGAAGAGGCAAGTGAACAAGAGAGGATACCTTCCATAATATGATCCATTGTATGGTGTTTCCCTACCTGAAGGGTTTGACAGTAATAAAGGATATTTTTCAAATTGTTCTTGTATATTTGTTGTGGCACTTTTGTATTCAGTATTTGGTTCTTAACAATTGGTATCAGAGAACTTTCCTTAGCCATATTTGTGGGCAAATATTTTCTTATTTTTGCAGATTTGTTTTTCAGAGAAGAAAAAAGAGGGTCGCGACATTCCAGAAATTTTTGGTATATTTTTGTGGAAAATTTACAGAAACAGGTTGTATATCTGATTTCCTCTAAAAAAACACTCAATTGGATAAAACAAATCGTCCGAAACAGAGTTTGGTAGTCAAGATATTGATGCTTTAAAATCTACAATTTTTTCAGGGTTTTTTCCACGGGCGATGAAACAATTTTTTTAGTTATGTAGCCGTTGGATGCTAGATTTGCCCAAAGAAATTATAAATCTGAGTTACTCTCACAATTTCACCCAATTTCAAAAAAAAAAAAATCAGCCGAAACAGAGTCTAGGAAGTGAAGTTATGAACATTTTAAATTCAACAATTTTTTAGGGTTTTTCCAGAAGAAGTCATGATTTTTCGTTGTAATTTATTGGTCTATTTTTGGGTTTTTTCATGATGGTGGAGGGAACAAAGAGTTCATAAGGTGATCAAATGATTATCTCTTCTCAAACCCTCAAAGAAATTCTACAGATTACTAAAGAATTCAAAGCCCAATCGTTTGACACATTGAACGACAAATTTGATGGCCTCAATGATAGTTTTCGTAGTATTCAAGATTCATTGGATAACATGCAGGAGAGATTTCTTATGGCAGACCTCAATGATGAATATAATAAAAAAATATATGGTTGGTATGATTTTGATACCAATTACGATGATTGGTATATGGATAGTTGTCATTTATTGGATGACAACCGCTTCCATATTTTATTTGATGACTCTACTCCACCTTCTATAGAGAACATCAATGTCCCACATCAAGAGCTAGTTACTAACAACCAACTTGCATATTCTACAATGGTATTGCTCCTTCCAGATTCATGTTTGATCATCTCCAACTATGTGGATGGATATTATTCTTTAGATGCACATGATAGGTGTCAGTATTGGGAGCATCATTTTCCATTGGTTATTGGGTGTCGATATCTTCTATGTGGGGTTTACATAAGCAATTGGACATGGGACCCTGGTTTACAATGGTAGTTGGACTACTTCAACATGGTGGCTTTCATTTCTTAATGGGACCTTGGTTCTCTAATCTACTTCAACACTATAGTCTACACTTATCCATGGGACCCTGGTATATGGTTGTACATCAAGCATTGAGGACAACATTTTCATAAGGGGGATGGAATGTAAGGTAGCTAGAGAGGTAGTGGGGTGGCCCAGAGGGCCCATAGTGATAATAGTGGAGGTCATTCAATGTAAGGTGTTCTAGGTCCACTATGGTAGTTATATATAATAAATGGGTAGTTAGATATAATAAATATAAGAGGATTTCTTAGAAGGTTCTACTTCTAGAAGATTCCTCCTCTAGAATGTTCTTAGGTGATGGTAGCACTATATAAAGGGGTTCAAACAATGTAATGGGAGATAAAGAGAATTATTTTATTTGGAGCAGTAGCTCAATAGGAGGATGCCCCCTCGAAGAGGCAAGTGAACAAGAGAGTATCTCTTCCATAATAGGATCCAGTGTATGGTGTTTCCCTACCTCAAGGGTTTGATAGTAATAAAGGATATTTTGCATATTGTTCTTGTATATCTGTTGTGGTGCTTTTTTATTCAATATTTGTTGTGATTATATTTGTAGATCTATTCAGGATCTTAACATTTCTTCATAGTGATAATAGTGGTGGCCATGGAATGTAAGGTAGCTATGAGGTAGTGTGGGAGGAGGGGGCGCAGAGGGCCCATAGTGATAATAGTGGAGGTCATTCAATGTAAGGTGGATGAGGTCTACTATATTATTAAATAATGTCCACTATGGTAGTTAGATATAATAAATGTAAGAGGACTTCTTAGAAGGTTATACTTCTAGAAGATTCCTCCTTTAGAATGTTCTTAGGTGATGGTAGCACTATAAAGGGGTTCAAGTAATGCAATGGGACATGAAGAAAATTATTGTATTTGAAGTTGAAGCTCATTAGGAGGTTTCCCCCTCGAAGAGGCAAATGAACAAGAGAAGATCTCTTCCATAATATGATCCATTGAATGGTCTTACCCGACCTCAAGGGTTTGAAAGTAACAAAAGTCATGATTTGGCATAAAACCCACTATGATGTTTTTCTATGCATGGCCTCCATTATTATCTCTTCATAGTGATAATAGTGGATGCCATGGATTGTAAGGTAGCTAGAGNATAGTGATAATAGTGGACATCATTATTAAATATTATTAAATAAGGCCCACTATGGTAGTTAGATATAATGAATGTAAGAGGACTTCTTAGAAGGTTCTACTTCTAGAAGATTCATCCTATAGAATGTTCTTAGGTGATGGTAGCACTATATAAATGGGTTCAGGTAATGTGATGGGACATGAAGAGAATTATTGTATTTGGAGCTGAAGATTATTAGGAGGTTGTCCCCTCGAAGAGGTAAGAGAAAGGGAGATGATCTCTTCCATAATAGGATCCATTTTATGGTGTTGTCCTACCTCAAGGGTTTCATAGTAATAAAAGAGATTTTGCATATTGTTCTTCTATATTGCTTCGTGGATCTATTGTGTATTCAGTATTTGTGGTGATTATATTTGTAGATATATTAAGGTTATTAACAAGTGGTATCAGAGACTTTCCTTGGCAAACATTGTGGGAAAATATTTTTTATTTTCGTAGATTTGTTTTTTCGGAGAAGAAAAAAATGGGTCGCGAAATTCCAGAACTTTTCGATACATTTATGTATAGAATTTGTAGAAATAGGTTGTATATATGAGTTCCTCTCAGAAAAACACCCAAGTTGAAAAAACAAATCGTCTGAAACAATCCGGTAGTCAATATATTGAAGTTCTAAAATCTGCAATTTTTCAGGGTTTTTTCGTGGATGATGGCACGATTTTTTTTCTATAGTAGAAGGAGGATTAATTTGTCTAAACAAATTATAGATATGAGTTCCTCTTAAAATTTCACCCAATTTAAATTATAGATAGTTGTAGATCTATTCAGGATCTTAAAATTTCTTCATAGTGATAATAGTGGTGGCCATGGAATGTAAGGTAGCTAGAGAGGTAGTGGGGGGGGCGCAGAGGGTCCATAGTGATAATAGTGGAGGTCATTCAATGTAAGGTGGAATAGGTTCACTATATTATTAAATAAGGCCCACTATGGTAGCTAGATATAATAAATGTAAGAGGACTTCTTAGAAGGTTATACTTCTAGAAGATTCCTCCTTCAGAATGTTCTTAGGTGATGGTAGCACTATATAAAGGGGTTCAAGTAATGTAATGGGACATGAAGAAAATTATTGTATTTGAAGTTGAATCTCATTAGGAGGTTTCCCCCTCGAAGAGTCAAGTGAACAAGAGAGGATCTCTTTCATAATATGATCCATTGAATGGTTTTTCCCGACCTCAAGGGTTTGGTAGTAATAAAAGTTAGGATTTGGTATAAAGCCCACTATGGTGTTTTTCTGTGCATGGCCTCCACTATTATCTCTTCATAGTGATAATAGTGGAGACCATGGAATGTAAGGTAGCTAGAGAGGTAGTAGGGGGGTTGCAGAGGGCCCATAGTGATAATAGTGGACGTCATTCAATGTAAGGTGAACTAGGTCCACTATATTATTAAATAAGGCCCACTATGGTAGTTAGATATAATGAATGTAAGAGGACTTCTTAGAAGGTTCTACTTCTAGAAGATTCATCCTATAGAATGTTCTCAGGTGATGGTGGCACTATATAAATGGATTCAAGTAATGTGATGCGACATGAAGAAAATTATTGTATTTGGAGCTGAAGCTCATTAGGAGGTTGCCCCCTCGAAGAGGTAAGAGAACAGGAGATGATCTCTTCCATAATAGGATCCATTTTATGGTGTTGCCCTACCTCAAGGGTTTCATAGTAATAAAAGAGATTTTGCATATTGTTCTTCTATATTGCTTCATGGATCTATTGTGTATTCAGTATTTGTGGTGATTATATTTGTAGATATATTAAGGTTATTAACAAGTGGTATCAAAGACTTTCCTTGGCAAACATTGCGGGAAAATATTTTTTATTTTTGCAGATTTGTTTTTTCGGAGAAGAAAAATTGGGTCACGAAATTCCAGAACTTTTCGATACATTTATGTATAGAATTTGTAGAAATAGGTTGTATATATGATTTCCTCTAAGAAAAACACTCAAGTTGAAAAAACAAATCGTCTGAAACAGAGTCCGGTTAGTCAAGATATTGAAGTTTTAAAATCTACAATTTTTCAGGGTTTTCTCGCAGATGATGGCACGATTTTTTTCTATAGTAGAAGGAGGATGAATTTGTCCAAAAAAATTATAGATACGAGTTCCTCTCACAATTTCACCCAACTTAAATTATAGATATTTGTAGATCTATTCAGGATCTTAACATTTCTTCATAGTGATAATAGTGGTGGCCATGGAATGTAAGGTAGCTAGAGAGGTAGTGGGGGTGGGCGGGTGCAGAGGGCCCATAGTGATAATAGTGGAGGTCATTCAATGTAAGGTGGAATAGGTCCACTATATTATTAAATAAGGCCCACTATGGTAGCTAGATATAATAAATGTAAGAGGACTTTTTAGAAGGTTATACTTCTAGAAGATTTCTCCTTTAGAATGCTCTTAGGTGATGGTAGCACTATATAAAGGGGTTCAAGTAATGTAATGGGACATGAAAAAAATTATTGTATTTGAAGTTGAATATCATTAGGAGGTTTCCCCCTCAAAGAGGCAAGTGAACAAGAGAGGATCTCTTCCATAGTATGATCCATTGAATGGTCTTGCCCGACCTCAAGGGTTTGATAGTAATAAAAGTTAGGATTTGGTATAAAGCGCACTATGGTGTTTTTCTGTGCATGGCCTCCACTATTATCTATTCATAGTGATAATAGTGGAGGCCATGGAATGTAAGGTAGCTAAAGAGGTAGTGGGGGGGGGGTGCAGAGGGCCCATAGTGACAATAGTGGACGTCATTCAATGTAAGGTGAACTAGGTCCACAATATTATTAAATAAGGCCCACTATGGTAGTTATATATAATGAATGTAAGAGGACTTCTTAGAAGGTTCTACTTCTAGAAGATTCATCCTATAGAATGTTCTTAGGTGATGGTAGCACTATATAATTGGGTTCAATTAATGTGATGGGACATGAAAAAAATTATTGTATTTGGAGTTGAAGCTCATTAGGAGGTTTTCCCCTGAAAGAGGTAAAAGAACGTGAGATGATCTCTGCCATAATAGGATCCACTTTATGGTGTTGCCCTACCTCAAGGCTTTCATAGTAATAAAAGAGATTTTGCATATTGTTCTTCTATATTGCTTCGTGGATCTATTGTGTATTCAGTATTTGTGGTGATTATATTTGTAGATATATTAAGGTTATTAACAAGTGTTATCAGAGACTTTCCTTGGCTAACATTGTGGGAAAATATTTTTTATTTTCGCAGATTTGTTTTTTCGAAGAAGAAAAAATGGGTCGCGAAATTCCAGAACTTTTCGATACATTTATGTATAGAATTTGTAGAAATAGGTTGTATATATGAGTTCCTTTGAAAAAAAAAATCGTCTGAAACAGATTCCGGGTAGTCAAGATATTGAAGTTTTAAAATATGCAATTTTTCAGGGTTTTTTCGCGGATGATGGCACGATTTTTTTTCTATAGTAGAAGGAGGATAAATTTGTCCAAACAAATTATATATCTGAGTTCCTCTCACAATTTCACCCAATTTAAAAAAAAATAAAAATCAGCCGAAACAGAGTACGGGATGTGAAGTTATGAGTATTTTAAATTCACCAGTTTTTTAGGGTTTTTCCAGAAAAAGCCGTGATTTTTCGTTGTAACATATTGTTCTATTTTTTGGGTTTTTTCGTGATGGTGGAGGGAATGTATAGATCATAAATTTTCATAGGGCGCTCAAATGGCTATTTCTTCTCAAACCCTAAAAGAAATTCTATAGATTACTGAAGCATTGAAAGCCCAATTGTTTGACACATTGAATGACAGATTGGATGGCTTTGTAGATGGCCTCAATAATAGTTTTCATAGTATTCAATATTATTTGGATAAAATGCAAGAGAGTTTTCTTATGGCAGACCTCAGGGAAGAATATAATTAAGAAATATATGTTTGGTATGATTTTGAGACCGATTGCGATGATTGGTATATAGATAATTGTTGTTTCTGGGATGACAACAACTTCCATATTTTATTTGATGATTGTACTCTACCTTATGTAGATAACATCAATGTCCCACATCAGAAGTTAGTTACCAGCATCCAACCCGCATATTCTACAATGGTATTGTTCCTTACAGATTCATCTTTGATCATATCCCACTGTGTGGATGAATATTCTTATTTGTATCCACATGATAGGTGTCCGAAACGGAGTCTGGGAAGTGAAGTTATGAGCATTTTAAATTCAAAAGTTTTTCAGGGTTTTTTCGGAAAACATCGCGTTTTTCTGTAGTAATTTATTGTTTTATTTTTTAGATTTTTTCGTGACGGCTGTGGGACCAAAGAGTTCATAGGGTGATCAGATGGCTATTTCCTCTCAAAACCTCAAAGAAATTCTTGAAGCATTCAAATCTCAATTGTATGACACATTGAATGACAAATTGGATGCCTTTGAAGATGGTCTCAATGATAGTTTTTGTAGTATTCAAGATATATGCTTGGTGTGATCTCGATGTAAATTGCGATGATTGGTATATGGATAGTTGTCATTTCTGGGATGACAACCACTTCCATATTTTATTTGATGACTCTACTCCACCTTTTGTAGAGAACATTAATGTCTTACATCCAGAGCTAGTTATGATTACCAGTGTCCAACCTACATATTCTGCAATGGTATTGTTCCTTTTGGCTTCAGCATTGACCCTTTCCCACTATGTGGCTGGATATTGTTATTTAGATCCACATGCTAGGTGTTAGTATTGGGAGCATCATTTTCAGTTGGTTATTGGGTGTTAACATCTTTCGTGTGGAGTTCACATGAGCACTTGGACATGGGACCCTAGTTTACAATGGCGGTTGGACTACTTCATCATGGTGGCTACCATTTTTCAATAGGACCCTGGTTCTCTAGTCTACTTCAGGACTATGGTCCACACTTATCCATTGGACCTTGGTATATGGTTGTACATCAAGGATTGAGGTCAACGCTTTCAATAAAGGGATGGAATTTAAGGTAGCTAGAGAGGTAGTGGGGGGGCCCAAAGGGCCCATAGTGATAATAGTGGATGCCATTCAATGTAAGGTGGACTAGGTCCATTATATTATTAAATAAGGTCCACTATGGTAATTAGATATAATATCAAACTAAGGGTTTGATATTAAGGCCCACTATAGATTATATTTGTAGATTTATTCAGGATATGAACATTTCTTCATAGCGATAATAGTGGAGGCCATGGAATGTAATATAGCTAGAGAGGTAGTGGGGGCTAGGGATGATTTTAAGGATGGAAATTTATTTTAAAATGTAGAAACGTTGGCGAATCTTACTAATCCTTCATATGCCAACTATAAATGATTGGCGATAATTTTATAAAAGTATTTAAATTTCTAAGTATTTTATATATTTTTTATAAATTTTTGGTGATTTTTAAGGTAAAATAATTTTATCCTATAAAATTTGGGCGAATCATTTTTAAAATAGTGAATCTTGTTTTTGGAAAAACCATGGAAAATTAGCCCATGAGCAAAATTTAGCCCCTAAAATCATCTCTGGTGGGGGCGGTGCAGAGGGCCCATAGTGATAAGAGTGGAGGTCATTTAATGTAAGGTGGAATAGGTCCATGTAACATCCCACTCTGGCGCACTGAGAAAACTTATTCTTTGAGTACATTTTCTCACAAGTGATCCGGACTATTATGATATTAAAAAATTTGTCCCTGACTATGATGCGTTATGATAGATAAAATGATGTTTTACGGCATTGACATAGGAAGATGCTATTGACTCGGTTTTACTGAGTGTGAAGGGTTTTCGACATTGAGTATGTCGAGGCATCGATGGAACCCCTTGGACTCCAGATTGAGTCAGGGAGTGTGCTATTTGGGTTGATTTATTTACTATGCTATTACATTTGATTTGATGATATGATGTGGACATGTTCTGACATGATTGTTGATGATGCAGGCTGACGATAGATTACCGACTAGACTCACATATGGAGTAAAGGGACTACACACACAACTACCAGAGAGTTTGAGGGAGAGGTGTGGACAGTAGCCCTGCCATAGCCTACTAGCACTCCCGCCATGGCTCGAACTGTAGGTTAATGATTACCTAGTTCGAGAGGACCCATAATGCTGCAAGGGAAGACTGCGACAGTTGCTCACGATGATTCTAAGGGGTGTGCAATAAGGTGTAGGCCTTATTTATTAGAAGCCCTTAGTCTCTCACAAGTTCACCTAGCGAAGTGTTGACTCTAGGGGTTATTGATGTCTACTAATCAGTCAAGAGGTGAGTGGTACCCTTGGAGCATGTGGTGCATCCTGAAGAGCATGTCGTGCAAAAGAAAAACAAGAGGCGAGTGGCACCCTTGGAGCATGTGGTGCATCCTGAAGGGCACGTCGCGCATAAGAAACACAAGAGGTGAGTGGCACCTTTGGAGCACATGGTGCATCCTGAAGGGCACATCGCACAAAAGAAACACTAGAGGCCAATGGCACCCTTGGAGCACGTAGTGCATCCTAAAGGGCACGTCGCATTGATGATGATGAAGGAACAAACCTAAATGTCCATACGACGTTTAATACATTAAGAAATTCTTGAACCACTTCCCTAATTAAATGTCGTCCAGTTTAGAATCTAAGTCCTAAGTCTAAAACTTCTCTAGGGGTAAAATTTTGTCAAACCTTAAGAAAAATTACCCTATAAAAGTAAAAATAAATAAAAATTAAACTAAAAGCCACTTAAGTAATAGTTTTTAGTCTTCATAAAATTTTTGGGGTAAAATGAAGAGATTAAGAATTTAATTAAACTATGTGGATTTAAAATTGTAAAGAAGAATTTAATTGTTTAACTTGTGAAAGTGTAAAGGATACTAAATCATTAATAAAAAGGAAAATAGGTTAATTTGCGCAATTGCCGTTTTTGGCTCAAATGAAAAGGGGAAAGAAAGGAATAATAAAAATAAGGAAAGTAAGGAATGGAAGAAACATAATAAAGGAAAGAGGGAACTTATGGTAAAAAGCGAGGTCAACTTAGTAAAGAATCTGCAATAAAGAACCTTCCAAATTGAACTAAATTAGCAACTTCATTTGAGGGAAAATATTTAAAACCTGTAAGGGAATCTAGGGACACCTAGGAGTAAAAATAGGAGTAACTCTAGGTGGGTGAGGGAATTAAGACAATTTAATAAATTAAAGAAATTAGTTAATGGAGAAACGTGGGGGATGGATGACACTTGTAGGAAGGAGATTTTTTAGAAGTTATTATTTAAAACTTAAATTAAATGAGATTTAGGAAAAAGATGGAAGTTCTAAAACTCTATAAGATAAAGGGAAGAGAAGGAAGAAATGGGGACCGACTGTTAGCATAATGTTACACTACCGGATTTGTGACTTGACTGATTACTTGTGTGGATTTGGGATTTCTCAGCTCGGATAGGAGTGGTAGCTCGGCCTTGCGAGGCGAGCTGGGAGCTAGACGTACCATCTGGACATTGTGTGGCCCCTTTGTAGCTCGAAGGGATAAGGGGGAAGTAGAGTACCCCTAGCGTTAGCTGGGAGGTACCGCTGTAGTCTCGACGGTCAGGGAGCAGGATTGCACGGAGCACGTGAACGTCACCCGGAGCAGGCGATTAGACAATGGTATGTTTTTCATTTTGCATGGTAGAAGGTATTAGGACTTTGGTCCTCTATTATTGTTATCAACATTTTTATATTGGCTTGTGAGATGAAAACTACTTGGCTTAAATCTGCATGGTTCTGGTTGATGGACTGATTTGTTTTGCCTGTGTTGTTGAGATGCATTAAAAAAAAGAG
>JASDQU010502764.1:78015-88560 GCA_032191745.1 Picea mariana | reverse complement strand
CAAGAAGAACAGGTGAACAAAGACCAGCTACCAGAGATCACAATATTGGCAATAAAACGAGATGAATAAAATTCTACAGAGAAAAAGAAAGATGTCAGATACAAAAAGGTTTGGAAAATAACTGAAAGAAATGAAGGACAGGTAAATAAGGAACAATTTCAAGAGATTTTACTTTTAGTCATTGTAGTGAAAGATGAATCCATAGACAGAAAGAAAGAAGTCAGAGCTCGGAGAGATAATGAATCTACCAATGAAGATGATGATGAATACACATTAGAGTAGGAATTTTTCTAAGCCATATGACTTAGAGACTCCCAAGTAATATGAATATTAGACAGGGGGATTCTATGCGATAGTTGTGATAGACCAAACAACCATCCTTCAAGCAACTTACAGAGTTTGAGAAGACAGATTCAGTGCAATCAGTTAGCAGAAGTACAATTTGATAGATTAATCAAGACTTCATGATAGTATAGTGATAAATGGGTTAGCATTATGGATAGTTGCGCAACTAGAGTCTTGGACAGTATGGACAGAGATGGATTCGTAAGAACACTTAGTAGGTTTGGATAGATATATGATAGTGGACGAGAGCATGGATTCATAGATTGGTTCATAGACAAAGGAACATTATCATAATGGATGATAATTACACAGGAAATGGCTCGAACAATGCTAATCGATTCCAAATTGACAGATATTTTTTGGACACATGCAGTGCATACATCAGTTCACATTCAAAACAGAGTAATCCTCAGAAACAACAATGACAAAACTCCCTACGAACTATGGAAAGGAAGCGCAGACAACAACCTCTACATCAAGGTAACTCAACGTAATATTTTATTAATTGAAATTTATGTTGATGATATTGTTTTGGAAGTACTCATGACAGGTTAAGCCAGGAATTTGCAAAGTATATGCAGAATGAATTTGAAATGTCATTACTTGGAGAAATATGCTTCTTTTTGGGTCTACAAATATGTCAAAGAAACCAAGGAATTTTTATTTCTCAAACTAAGTATATCAGAGAAATGCTAAAGATCTTCAGAATGGAAGATTGCAAACCAGTTACCACTCCTATGCAAACTAGTTGCAAGTTGATCAAAGATGACGATTCAAAGTATACAAACAAGAGGAAATACATGTCAATGATTGGTAGCTTACTATATGTGACAACATCTAGACCAGATGTAATGTAGGTAGTTGGACATGTGGCATGATTTCAAGCAACACCAAAGGAATCACATGTATCAGCAGTGAAGAGGATTTTCAGATATCTCAAAGGAACATAAAAGTTTGTATTATGGTATCCAAAAGGAAAGGATCTATCACTTATTGCCTACACAGATGCAGATTGTGCATGTTTCATTGATGACCGACGAAGCACCAGTGGAGCAATGTTCTACTTGGGTGAGTGTTTAGTATCTTGTCTAAGAAAGAAAGAAACATCAATACCCTTATCTACATCCGATGCATAGTATATTGCAACAACAACATGTTGTACACAGGTTTTATGGATGAAACAAACTTTGACAGATATGTAGGTTGACAATGATGAGCCCATTCCAATCTATTGTGATAATACAAGTGCCATCAATATCTCAAAAAACCCGGTGATGCACTCCAAGACGAAGCACATTCCAATCAAGTATCACTTTATACATGAACAGGTTGTAGAGAAGAACACCAGAGTTGAATATGTGGGAACCAAATAACAAGTGGCATACATATTTACAAAACCGCTTCCATGGGAAGCCCTTGAGTATATTTGCCAGAGACTAGGAGTAATTTATACTCCAAAGTGAATGCTTATGAATGCTTATCTTATACGTCTTATATGTACACGAGGAAGCGCCATAAATAGGACAAAGGGGGGAGATTTATCATATGCAAAGGTAAATGCTTTGAGAGAGAGAATAGAGGCATGTTTCCAAGGTGAGTGATTTCCACAAGGGAAGAATGAGCTATATGATTTCAGAGTGTTACCCTTTGTCAAAGGGGGAGATTAAAACACACAAAAAAAATCAGAGGCACGTAGATAGGAGGAGCAGCCCTAAGGAGAGTTCATTCAGGGGGAGAAACCCCAAAGGGAGATACCCTTTTTCATTGATGTCAAAGGGGGAGAGATAGAAATATTGATAAATAGTATAAGCATGAATGTTATCATGACTAAGTGTTACCATCAATGTTGGTGTTGCCATCAATGCCAAAGGGGGAGATTGTCAGACAATTGGCTTAGGTTGATGGATAGTTGGTATGGATTGTTGGTTGTCATTTATGTCAACTATTGGAGAGTGATATTGTAGATTGTTTTCAAACCTTAGTGATTGATGTCAACCATTCAAGAAAGTTCGGTAGTGAATTCTGGTAGCACAAAGGTTTGGGTAATGGACACAAGGTTGTTTCATGTATAATGGAATGAGTTTTAATATATTTTAAGGTAAGAATATTATATATGGATAGTATATGTCATTCCATTTATGGTGGTATGTGGAACGTCACAAAACTCCTCACAGTTAGAGAGTTATGGCCATGAGAAGTTGGAGAACCCAGGTTTGGGTAATGGAACCAAGTTTGCTTGATGGATAATGGTATGCGTTTTGATATATTTTAAGGTAATACCATTATATATGTATAGTATATGTCATTCCATTTCTGTTGGTATGTGGAACGTCAGATAACTCCTCACGGTTTGAGAATTATGGCCTTACGAAGTTGGAGGACCCTCATATGCTGGCTTGAAGCCCCAAAAGGTCAAAGAAGTCAAAGATATTGCAAAGAAGAAATTATTATTTAAATGATAAAGTAAAGTGACAAAGTGTAAATTGTGTACTATTTTCATATATTTATTCATTACAGGTACATAGTTATGATTATTTCAAGTTAGGGTTCTTGACTAATCCCAAACTAGTCATGTGAGACAAAAGAACGGTTTGATGAAAATGGTAGTCTCTTGTTGTGAAAGTTAAGGAAGGGTTGCAGGTATGTAATCATATACACCAGGTCTATTACATAGTTACAAATCATATTTGGATGATGATATTGATGAGGGCTTTTGGTTCAGGTACATGTTGGGTACATGGTTGAGACAAGTAGTTGATGAGTTGGCACATACATGAGGTGTATAATTGATGATGTTGGTATATATTGATGAGTAGTTGGCACATGATTGGTACATACTTTGTAGATGGTTGGATGCACTTGTTTATGGTACATCTTGATTACAGGTTGTTTGGTACAGGTTGGTGCATGGTTGATGCACTTGTTTATGGTATAGGTTGATTACACATTGAGGTACAGGTTGATGCATGGTTCAAGTTTATTGGTACATGTTTATATCAGTATATGTCACAGTGATAGTGTGACAGTGGTTCCATCATTCTACTTCTACTTCATGGTGGTTGGGCAGGGCAAGGACAGGTTGTTGTAGCCACCTTTTGGTTGTAGCTGGAGAAGATAGGGGGTTGTAGCCTCTTTCTGGTTGTAGCTAGACAATTGGGGAGTTAGAGCTTCCCTCAGGTTGTAGCCTAAGAAACTACGGGGTTGGAGCCTCCTTCCAGTTGCAGTTGGAAAACAAAGGAGGTTGGTTCTTCCAATGAATGTAATTCTTCAACACATATAAGAAAAATCATTTTGTGGTTTTCTCCCGCTTTGGGTTTCCACGTAAAACACTGGTGTACTGTGTATGTGTTCCCCATCAAACATAGGTGGGTACTCATAGTGCTTTGGAAAAAAATCATGAAGGATGTGAGGTAACTTTAAGGGTATGTATCTATGCTGAGTTTTGGAGAGTGTTGGATTGAGTACAGGAGGTGAAATATCATTCTTGGCTTCATGAGGCTCATCAACTTGGTCATGGATAGCACATGAATCAGACAAGAGATTAAGTGAGAGGCCACCAGTATCCTCCTGGAAGATGTGTAGGGCTTCAGAGAACCCCAGAAGCGTAAAACTCATAATTGCAAAGAACTACAAAAGAACGTGTTGAACTAAAAATGGACAAGAGTAGCCAGTTGGAATAGGGGGGTGGCCACCAGTGTCCACCTGGATCAATCCTCCCCCTTTACGAAGAAATGGTCTCCATTGCTTTGATTTCCCCCATCAAGTGAGGAAAATTCTGGTGGATTTGGCCCTGGGTGAGCCACTTGATTTGGTGTAGGAGTTGCCCTACCTTGACAACCCGATAAGGTTGGAACCTCTGTTGGCAAGTGCCCTTGACCTGTGTGTCCACTATCTAATCAGTGGATGCTTTGTCCATGTAGTCAGGGTTGAGCTATGTTGGTGTCAGTTGTTCTACAATCTCTAAGGTTTCCAATAATGGTGGAAAATATGGCCGAAGGAGGTCCACATTGAACACTAGGTGCATGCCAAGGAAGGGTGGAGTGTTGAGCTCAAAAGCATTGCTACACACAACCTTGGTGATAGTGTAAGGCCCATAGCGTAGTGGGCACAACTTTTGATGGGGGCCTATAAGACGCTTCTTTTGTATATGTAACTAGACTTTGTCACCAACCTAAAAATGGTGCGGTACCCTGTGTTGATCATGGCATTGCTTGTACTTAGCATTTGATTTATGCAAAATCTCCTGGACATGTTGGCATATGTGTTGAATCTGCTCCATGAATATGGTGTCTTTCTTGGTATCAGAATTAACATGGGAAGAGTATGTCTGTGTGGTGGCAAGATGTAGTGCAACATCGATGGGACCCAAGGGATGGAATCCCAACCCCACTTGAAATGGGCTATAGCCGGTGGAGTTATGGAGAGCCATGTTGTAACTGTGTTGAACATAGGGGAGACTCTCATCCCATGTATGTGGATGTTTAGAGTTGTACATGCGCAGGATGTGCACAATCATCCGATTGATGACCTTTGTTTGGCCATCTATTTGGGGGTGGAAAGCAATGGATTTAGTGAGCTTGGTGTCCAACAATGACCAGAGACTTGACCAAAATTTCTTGAGGAACCTGTTGTCCTAGTCGAAGATGATGGTATGTGGTATCTCAAAATGGACCGACACTTGTTTGAAGAAGATCTTGGTAGTATCTACCACTGTGATATTCTTCTTACAGGTTGTGAGGATGGCCATCTTCGAAAACTGATCAACAACCACAAATACACAGTCATTTCCTTGCTTGGTGGATGAAAGGCCAGACATGTAATCCATTGAGATGGATTCCCAAGGCTTCTCAGGAGTAGGAAGAGGGGTGTATAAGCCTTGATTCTTGATGGCTGGCTTGGCAATGGCATAGGCAATGCAAGATCTTATATACTTCCTGACATCTTGTCGAAGTTTTGGCCAATAAAAATGTTTCTCAAGAACGACCACCGTTTTCTCCATGCCAAAATGTCCTTCCATCCAACTGTAGTGTGCTTCCCAAATCATCTTTGCAAGCTCTCTTGTAGGAACACAAAGATGGCCCAGATGACATAATAGTTTGTCGATAAGACATCCGAGGAGAATCTAGCATTTCAGAGATTAATTGTTTTTTAAATTCTTACCATTTACCAAAACAACAATTATAGGATTATCTTTGAATCACATAATAATTTTTCATGCGAAAATTAAAAAACCTTAAATTTTTTAAGAGGTTTTCTAATTTTTTCTAAGAAAACCCAACCTTTTTAAAAAATTGAGATTTTTTTCAAAAAAATTAACAAAATCCTTAAGATTGTTTGAAAAAAAAATGAAAAAAAGAGTCAAATTTAGGTATAGTTTTGTAAAAAAAATTAGTTTTTTATTGTTTTTTACTTAAAGTTTTTTCATTTTGGCCCATGGTGGTTACTGGGCAATGTTTGGGGCTTGGTCGTTCATCCCCCATGGCCAAGCCCTAGGCGCAACTGGGGCTTAGCCGTGGGGGATGGGGATCACTCCAACCCCTCCGCGGCTAAGGCACGATCCCACGAGACCGTGCTTTAGCCGGAGAGGGGTTGGGGCGATGCCCAAAATTTCCCTAGCCCACAGCTTGGCCATGGGGCTGGTCGGGCTAGGGAATTTTCGAGCATCACCCCAGCCCCCCATGACCAAGGAACGGTCCTGACATAAGCTTAATAACTCCATGGGTCAAAAATATTTAAATATGGGTCAAAATTTTTAACTTTTTTTTTTTAAATTAGTTCTTATATTCAATGTTTTTTTCTTAGTTTATTATAATGTAAAATGCCTAGTTTTTTTTTTTTATCTTATAGGAAAATGGAAGGAAAGAGATTATCTATGAATGTAACTGAATCATGACCTGCAATAATGGCAGCCAAAATTGCAACTGGAACCTCCATGAATGTTAGGCAACAAAACGATAGCATAACACCTGAGCTATCAAGGGCAATGAATAATGTTAGAGAGTGGAAATCTATGGAAGGTGAAAAGAAACTGGAATATTCTTAGTTTGCTTAAGACAAGCAAGACAACAATGGATATCATATATATTTTTATTGTGCTGAATTAGAACATGTGCAAGGAAATTATCAAACACTTGGCTTGTTACAAGATATATGTTTGGTGCCAGCCACAAATATTGTTTATGCACTTGTCAAACTATGCAGAACTTATATCAAGTTTAGATATTGTTTCAAATTGAGCAATTATAACAAGAACGAATGTTTTTTAGAATTATGTGCATCCATTGTTGATGACATTGAGAAAGACAATGTAAGTTTTTTATTTTTATTTTTGTGTCATTTATTATTTTTAGTATCATGGTAATGTTTTAATTTTATTTAACATGAAAATGTTATATTTTATTTTTAGAGAATTTTGTTGAATGACTTTCACATATGTTAGTGGGGGTTTACTCTACAAAGAATAATATCATGGATGTCATCAACTCTTTTCATATTGAAAATACACAAGAAGGAAGGAAAGAAAAACATAAAGTAATGGAGGTTGAACCAACAAGAGTAGACATAGAAGAACATGAAAGAAGAAAGAAAAATCCTCATTCTAGAAATCCAAAAAGGGTTACATTTGAAAATGAGGGAACTCCAAATGAATATTTTGTTGAGATTGGTCCCAAGGAGGTTATCACTCCTTCTCGCAAAAAGAATAAACAAGATAAACGCAAAAGAGTGATGGTTGATGATGAGTCTATTCCTATTCATTATGAAGAAATCATTGATTTAGATGAAACACATTTAAATCATAAGAGGAAGAAAACAAATGTTGATAATGTTCAAGAAGCCATCGTTAGCTCAGAGTATTATAGTGAAATTCTTAAAGGTAATAGAGAAATAATAACACCAATTGTTGATCTAGAGGATGGTATTATGAAAACAACACAAAATGTCATTCAAAATCGAATGAGGACGATGAACTTAGTTGATGATGGCCACACATTTCATTTGAATGTGAAACAACTTTATAAACCCATAGAAGGGTAAGAAAAATATCAAATTAGAAAACCACATCACTTGCATATTCACAATTTGAAAGCATTGATTAGGTACAATCCATATGCACATGTGGTTGATTACCTAGTTCTTTTTGACCCAATGGAAGTTGCTATGAGGAAAGAATTTGATAGATCAAAATGTGTTGACTACAAATATTATGTTATTTGAGGAAATCATTCTGCAGAGGCTATAAGAGAATTGATGCAAGAATATCCCAATAATCCTCTTTTTGAGACAATCAAATGCATAATTTATGTCAGTTTAACAGATTCATAAGCAAAGTCACTGGCATGGGATCATAACATGGACAATGAGTACAAAATGTCTATGACTTTCAGTCAAAGGGTGAGATTTATCCATAATGGTTTTTCTAAAATATGTCGTGGGGAGAGATCAAATGTTGATGTCAAGTTTCAGAAGCATTGTTGTATGGAAATAAGATTCCCACTTGATGATGAAAATACAAAAGAAAAAAAATCGCAAAGGAAGTGATATAGTTAGAGTTGTGGATAGTTGTTTTCAATTGGGATTTAGAACTGGACATGTATGAGATTTGATAAATGAGATCTTCACCCTATGGGAAAATATTAGTATAAAAAATCAAAGAGTTAAGATGGCTAAACCATTTATATGTGGCACAAGAAAGACAGGTCCTGAAATAAAAAATCTTGTAAATGATATGACTATAACACCTTGGAGATCAATACAAGGAGTGAAGGATAATAAACTTATCATAACTATATTATCATGTGTTAGGTCAGGAGAATTGTCAATGGAAGAAATGTTTTATTTATGTTGGGACAAGAAAATTATTTTTTTCACTTTAACATTATTTTTGTTTTATTTAGTCACAAGGTGTATATGAGAATACAAGAGGAAATTATTAGGATGTTGAATGAATAAAGTGTGGATGATGTTAAACTCAACTATCCAAATTCAAGCTCTTCAACAATATTGAAACAATTTTTTGTTGCATTCAAAAAGGTATGTTGATTTATTACATTCATATTATTTGTTTGTAATTTAATTTATTTCTGATTTAATAGTTATATATGTATAATTATATGTTTGTTTGTTTCATTAAATATGTCAAAGAAGAATGCAGATGGAGTACCTGAAACTTTCAAAAGTTTTATTCAAAAAAAACAAGTTTGAAGGAGAAAGAATGAGACATGTTCAACTTGATGACACCCTTGATCACTACATTTGGAATGGGCTTGACACTTTTCAATGTAAAGTGTTATTAGGTGATTGTGAACAACTTGCAAATATTGTTCCTAAAAAAAAATACTGCTTAGTTATTATAGATATCCCTCATGGTTATAATATCCAAAACATTGGATATGATACTGAGCCTTATATTTACCAAGATTTCAATAAAGTGGTTATGGGATTTAGGTAAGTTACAACATCACCATTTTGGAGATTTATAGTATTTCATTCAGACACACAAGGATAATTAGTACAATCAAGCTTCAAGGGGAAAGAAAAGACAATGATGAAGTTTATTTGGTAAGATATTGAAAGTGTATGTTTAACAATTAAGATTATAAAACAATTTTATTAATTCACAAGTTAATTGAATTTGCACTTATTTATGTTACAGGCACAAGCCTAATATTCAGAGCTCCAATAGAGAATCATTTAAACGTGATTTCAAGAGTATACATCTTGCAACCTGGACAAAAGATGATTCTTGTAATTCTATTCTTGTCAATGCAAAGGATGGAGTGACTCCTAGTAGTATATTGGTATGCAACGTTGTGGTTAGAGAGCTAACATATGAGGGAAAATATTTGAAAGGAGATGGTTAACATTTATCAAAAACCACAAGTATTAATCAATTATCTTATAGATACATTTTCAAATGAAGGAGATTGGGTTTTGGATTTGTTCTTGGGTTCATGTAAGAATTATGATCTAATATTTATGAAATCATAATTCAATCTTATATTATTTTTAATTTATGTCTTTTTACAATATCTAATGTCATTGTTTATTTTGTATGTGGTGATTAGTTACAACATTAGCATGTTGCCGACAAAAATGAAGGAATTGCATAGCCATTGAAAGTGACCTAATGAAGTACCATTTTATTCAATAAAGAATTAATGCTATTCCAACTCTTCCAGATGAAATGCAAGAAGTTAGATTGAGGAAAGGAGATTTTAGTGAATCAAAGGTGGCAAAATTGCCAAAGGAACCTCAAGTACCATTAGGAGGAATGATTAGAAATCATCACTTTGGAGAACTTGCGGATATCAAAGAACCAATGGAAGAACAAAATGGCACAATGGAAGCACAAAATGACATCAAAGAAGATGATAATGTGTCTATTGAGAATGATGAATTTGAGATATATGATATTGTTGATTAGTTTTAAGATGCCTTTGAAGACGATGCTCAATTTTGCAAATTTTTTATGAGCTATAACCGTAATGTTTTGACTTTCAGATTTTAAAATAAGAATAAAGATGTATCTATTGTTGTTTTGTGATGAATCTTTTTATTTTATTTTTTATTTTTTTCATTTTATTTGTATGTGAATCACTATACATTGGAAAATTGTATTGAATGTTGTCATTTTTTATTTCAAATGTATAAAAATATGAAAGAAAATGATAATTTTTTTTATAAAATTTTGATTTTTTTTTGGTTCAATTATGTCCATAAAAATGATTTATTTGACATGTTATATTAAGGAATATGTACCAAATTTTATAGGTTTTTTATTATATATGGCTATAAAATGTGTATTTGTTTGCTAAATATTAAAAAATAGTGTTATTTAATTACAATTTTTTTCGATGTATTGAAGTAAAGGTAAACAATGTGTTAAAAATGATGTTTTTCACTATATTTAAAAAGTATGGAACAATAAATTAATTAAGGAGACACAATTATATGAAAAATCGTAACTTCAAAAAATTAAATGGTAAAAAATATTTTTAAGATTGAAAGAAGCATGAAAAAATACTAAAAACATCGTTGAATAAAAAAAATAGAAAAAAATAGAAAAATCGATGAAAAATAAGAATTTAAAAAAATAATGTAGAAACATTGTGGATCAAAAAAATTAAAATATCGAAAAAGCACCTAAAAATGGAGGGGGGGTGCTACCAGTAGCACCATTTTTAAAAACGGGGTAAAAAA
>JASDQU010502764.1:63770-77913 GCA_032191745.1 Picea mariana | reverse complement strand
CTCTATAGAGTTCTCGTTAAGCTGGTAACTTTGTTAATATATCACTTGTAACACCTTGTTTCCCCCAATTTGTAAATATAACTATATTGGCCAAGAGACTATGGAAAACTCAATATGTGTGGATGTTTGATTTGATGGACCTTTTCATAAAAGGTTAATAAATGTAAATTTTGTTATTCACTAGAAAATGGATAAGTGTTGCATGATTGTTGGAAGGGGGGTGTACTAATAGATACCACAAATGCTATGAAATACATGGTAAAGGGGACCAAGAATGGTTGTGTTAACCTCCACCAAACCAGTACCTTGCTGGATTTAATCTCTCAAGACCAGAACATTCCTCTGACCCAGGAATGAATTATAGTCATGCTGGTAGGTGGGAAGACCTCCTCAAGAGTTAATGAGGGGATGGGGCAGAGCATTTTAGACCTGACCATGGATTGGGAATTCGAGCCACATGCAACCTTGCTGAGGAAGGCAAGAAAGGAAGGTGTGGTGGGCAGAGGAAGACTTGCGAAGAGTGCAGAGATGAGAGACTAAGCTCTCGGGTTCAAGGAAGAACTAAGAAATGAGCGTGTTCTAGTCGTAGGAAATGGCTAACAGGGCTATGATACAAGCTAATAAACGAGGTCGTTGAGTGACTGAGAAAGTACTCAAGTGGTCCTCCTTCCTTGGTATAGTGAAAACCGTTGCCAAGATCCTGCGGGAGGAGGGGAGTAACCTTCATCCCTACAGTCGTTGAGCTAGAAGAAGGGATTATATCTCATAACATCATGGATTAAATCGGGGGTGGCTAGTGGTAAATCCGTTGGGAGTGACTGAGCCTATGGTTGGGTGGAAATGAGCACCCCTTTCCGCATTCACAACACGCTTTCTGGTTTTGATAAGTATTTTCCTGCTTTATGTATTGAACTGGAATAATGGAGGAATGAATGGGTTTATATATATGTGTATTTATAAATGGTTTATGTGTGAAATGGTCATGATATGTGTATGCATTCATCTCCCTGTGAACTTATGCTTCCGACTAATAGTCTGTATGCCCCATATTATCCCTTGAGGCTTCTTGGGACATAATCCTATAAGATGACCGAGTTAGAGATATTGTGTCAGTCTAAACCTACCCATCTGAAGAGGATACCTCTTTCAGGCTCCTTGTTGTGCGATCAGGATTTCAGGCCCAAGTCCTTAACCATTTCACGATAAAGCTTAGGAAGGATAATGAGGTTCAAGCCCTGAAAAGGGAGATCTCTTCATTTGGAAGATGAGCGAACAAGATCCGTTCACGAGGACCCATATGATCAATAACTAGGAACCTTAGGCTAAGAATAAGGAAGTTAAGTCCTTCTGGCTCTGGAAGTCTGAAACTTTAGAGTATTGTCGGCCCTCATAGTCATAAACCGGTCAAAGGTGACTGAGAGATACAGTTACCCATAAGGTTGACCAGTGTTAGGCGGTTCCCCAAGTGGCTAGGTGAACCTATATTACCAACTAAATTGGGATCCAATGCCCCGAAGGTCGAGGGCGCAAAGAACCCAAGACTGTAGATCGAGGGATCCTTCAGATTCTTTCCCAGTTGTCGATATATCGAGGACACGTGACGCTATCCCCTTTAGTTCATAGATTTAGCACTTCAGGAGAAGAGAGGATTTTGCATTGCAAAACTCCTGAATGTTGAATCCCCAAAGTAACAAGATTCGTAGATCTATAAATCTACCTAGCCGAATCTCGACCATGAGATCTGAGGGATGTTAGAAGACTACCAGTCTAGGGTGATATGGACCCCATCTTGATGTGCCATGTGTCACCCAAATTTGTGTGTATCACATACCCTATAGGCCCATTGGAATGTAACATGTGTCACCCTAACCCCTCTTATGTCTCAATTCTTGGTGCCTGCCCACCTAGCCAACATGGTTGGTGAAGTGATTGTGACTCTAGGACTCCAGGACTCTGGGATTCTAGAGGATTTGGGATGTAGCATTGTAGAGAGACCAAAAAGGTATGAAGGCCGAAACCACGTGGCAAGCTTCTGGGACTTTGGGAGGTCTCGTGCGTAGATAGAAAGAAGACGTTCAACACCGAACTCTGAACTCCCCACTAACCTGTGTGTCAAATGAGGGTTAAGTCAACCATCATATTGTTTGACAGATGGACCTTCCCTATGAGAGGTAGGAACAAAGAAATGATGTTAATGAGATGAAGCCACAGGGGTGTCACGTGGCCCTCAACCAATGAATTTCTGAAGAACTTCAGGAAGTCGTAAGATATAAACCAAGAGTCGGTTTAGAACCTGATAGTAGTCGTTAGAAAGCTATGGGCAAGTAGAAGAGAATGAATAATCTTGGAGAGAAGATTTAAGATGAGTTAGTTAAGGAAAAACGAATTTATAATGCCCCACCCCTTAAAAGAGTATTAATGAGTCAGGTGTGTTACATCACTCATTTACTCTATGTGGATGATGTAATTTTATTTGTTCGTGGATCTACGAGGTAAGGAAAGATTTTCAAAGATACTCTCTAGTTATATTGTAAGGCAACATGGATGGATGTAAATCTACTCAAATCCAAAATTAGATTCAACTACTTAAGTGAAGTGGTGGTTCAATGATTAAGTAAAGTATTTCATTTTAGGGTAATGGATTTACAAGTGGTCTTGAAATATTTAGGATTTATACTTGAGCAAAATGGTTATGGCATCAAGGGCTTAGGTTAGTTGATAAATAAGGTCAAACACAAAATTCACCTATGTTTTCATCAATGGTTGTCCAGAGGAGGTGGGTTGACACTTGTTAAAGTTGTTTTAGAAGATATTTCGGTCTATTGGCATCTCTTAGCATACATTCCAAAAGGATTGTTGGAAAAAATTAGAAGATTGTGCTCTAACTTCCTATGGAGAGGAAAAAGCAATAAAGATGGATATTGGCTCGTAAGGTGGAAACTTATTTCCAAACCTATGGATGAAGAGGGGTGACAACTGAAACATATTTTTATTTTGGGCAAAGAGTCATTGTAATGAAATATTTGGCCCCCACCTCACTTTTGGATTGGATCAGGAATCCAGTTAAAAGTGTTCAAAATATCTCAAATCAATTGAAATCATTGGTACAAACGTTCCCAATAATTGCCAACAACTTCACTTGGAAGGTTGGGGATGGTTCTTAGATTTTAACAGCGGCGGATATCATCATTCGTTGTGGTAATAATATCTTCCTTCTTGATGTTTTGATGCAATATTGACAGGGTCTTGGCATTACCACACCAAATCAAATTGTTGATGAGGGTTAATCGAATATTTGGAAACAAGGTTGGATGAATGCAATTGAACTTGGTTAGATGGTGCTTTTGTATATGTTTTCAATAATTACATCTCAAAGTTGAGGTATGGGCACATAATATTGGAAGAGGAATGGGAATAAGTCAAGTGGTTCCTACTTTGCTAAACTAGGTTCTGAAGCCATAATGGCACCTATAAAGAGGGAAGGTTGTTAGTGGTGGTCAAATATCTAGAAGATAAGAGCACCTAAGAAGATAAAAGTATTCATGTAGCTAGCTCTAGTGAATAGGGTACCTACATGGGATATACTATAAAATAAGAATAAATATGGACTTAGTGTTTTTTATTTGCACAAAAACGAGAATGAAATTGTTCGACACTTGTTTTATTTATTTCGTTTTACAATGTAGGTATAAAAAGATATAATTTAATGGGTTGGTGTTAACATTGTGTGGAATGGGTTCTCTGAGGTGTAGGACAGTTGGTGATGGAGTGTGTTGTTGAGGCATTCCGTGATGTTAAAGTCACCCATTCGAAACCTGTGGGGACAAAAAATCCATCCATGCTAAGGGTCGGTGTGGCTCAGACTGGGTGCTATATCCGGGTGATTTTGATGGCTTAGATGCCCCTAAGTTGCAGTTTCTCAAGCCACGGGCTAGTCCCGCAGGTCACGGACAAACTAGCAAACAAAAAAAAAAACAATGTGTGTAATGGGAGTCACATTGAGGAGAGTCTCAATCAATTTTTTGGAATTTCCTTGTTGTTCATATCCTTACTTTATGGGGCATGTGGTTGGATTATTGTGATGTGCCAAATAGAAATATTCAGAGTATAAATTATAGATGTTAGCTAGATACATTGCAGAAAGAAATAGAATTGCAAACATAATGGACAATATGAACCCAAACACTGTACCTTTATTGACATGGAAGCAATGGTCACTTGCCTCTTCGAGGAGGAAACCTCCAATAGAGTAGAGCTCAGACTAAAAATGATTTCCAAGACATATTTTATAATGCATTTACATCTTTATATAGTACTTTTTGTCTCCTAAGAACATTCTAGAGAAGGAACTTTCCAGTAGGCATAACCTTCTAGTAAGTCGTCTTGCAATAATTGTGTTCACACTACTATATGGGCCTTGTTTACTAGTGATGGCCTCCATACACAGGAATACATAGTAATATATCTACTTAGAGGATTAGGGAGTTTAGGAATCTAACACTCGTAATTCAAGTCTTTTTGTTGACAGATCATCACAACCATTTAAAGTCTCGACTTAGATTTGTGCCATTGCTTATTATTACAAACCAAAAGGGAAAGTCTCAAAGATTAGACAAATTGGTGATTATATATATATATATAGTATATGAATTGAGTAAGATTAATAGTATTCTAAAGATATAGATCTTCAAAACACATGTCTCAATATATCCACCAGTATGAATTAATAAATCTGTTACACACTTAGTAATTCATATACAAAATAGCCATTCAAATAATGTATTAAATGAAAGATGAATTGATCTAATTCATTAACAATAATAAATTAAATCAATTGTAGTTCCAACAACGCATTCTCCAGCTAAGACTTTGATATAAAAAATGAACACTTAGATACAAGTAGTAGTGTTGAATATCGGTTTCTTGTATTAATACTCAAAGCCACAAAAAGATTCAGTGTAATGTATCAAAAAAGGAGACCTCTACAGTAGTGCATAGTTTTCATTCTTATCTCAAAAACCGAACCGCCGCTATTATCTTTCCTTCCTTTTTTATATTGAAGGAGTTCAAATCAAAACTTAACTTCCATAACTACAAACAATTATCTATCTAGAATGGGAACTTATCAAAATTGTTTAATTCCCAAACTATATTAATAAAATACATAAAATGAAAATAGTTTGCTTTCTAATAACAACCGATCGTTCAATTTTTTAAATTATGTTTGGAAAACTAATATTTCAATTTTCCTTTGTTCCTCCATGTCATTCCTTTAACCCTTGTGCAAAAAAAAAGGAAAAACACAAATTAATAAAACACAAAAACAAAATTAGAGTTGCTACAACATTTTAAATTCTGTATCTACTCATTTATTAATGAAAATTAAACAAAAATAGAAACTAAACTAAAAACGTTTAACTCAAACCAATAAACAAAACATCTTAATCATTGGGCATTATTGGGTAAAGTCTAAAATTATGAGTTAACGAAAATGTTAACTCCTGGCGAGTTGATGTTAACTGCTTCTCCCTTTTTGTTATGCTTGGAACCTAAAACTTGTCTCCTTTGGCTATTGATCAATGATTTATTTTTTGCCCTAAGTAGTTGGTTTTTTAATTCCAAATCAATTATGTTTACCTGTAGCACTGGAACCACTGAATAATATTTATCTCTCCATAAAGAAACCTCCAGATCAGGATCAGTTTTAGCTTTTCCCTTCTTTGTTTCTTCAATGACCTTTTCAGCGGGTTCTTGCGAAGAAATGTTCTTTGGACAAGATACTTCTTGATTTTTAACCAACTCTTCATCTTCAATTTGAACTGGAGAAATGACTTTAGAATTTTTTCTAGATTTATTTATGAGTATTCTAGAAATTTTCCTTCCTTGACGCTTGTTCATAAAATTGACAAAATTACTAGAATCATCATTCTTTTTGGAAACATGAGGGTCACACTCAGATGCAAGAGAGGAAACCACAGTCTGTTTGGATGCTTCAAAATAAATCTGGGGTATTTCACTAAAAATGAATGACTCTGGCTTAAGGTTAAACTTTAAAGATTGACGACGTGTAACCCTCGTAGCGTTTTACTAAGAAACATAAATATGAGGGTAAGATAAGACAATATCCTCTACAAGATTTAGGGTTTCAAACTCTATGTCAGAATTGTGAGTCTATAAATCTGACTCAGGGTTTTCCTGAAAAATATTTCTTTTGACAAAATCCTCCCAAGTGTCACCATTTTGCCTTAACTAAGACTCAATCAGAATTTTCACTAAACCATGATGAAAGACATTTATTTCTGAGCTGAGATTTTTTCTTTGATAAAAATGTGCGATTATCGAAAGACTTTTAAGCAAGAAAATTGGCATGTTCAACTCATAATCCATGAAAACCATTAACAACCGAAAGTGAAATATAAAGAAAAGACTATACCAACACTCACATGTGATCAAACCATTAATAACACCTAGCATAAAATGTCATTTTTCCTTCACTAGGGATATAAAAATACCTTTCTAATGGTATTTTCACTTAGGAGACACTAAGATTTATGACCAAGGAATCTCCTTCACTCTTTTCGTCTTCGACCAACATTTCCCCCTTAATGAAAATTTGGTCACTCCATCTATCAATCCCTCATCTATCTATAACTCTATATCTCCAATTTTAGCGTATTCACCGTTAAAACTTAGCTTAAAAGCATTAGTGACCTGGGCATTGTAGACATAAAATTTCTGCAAGAAATCTAACCAGCCAACCTTTTGAAAAGTCCGAAGATAGTCTTCATGAGATTCAATAAGCTCAATACCAAGTTCAACTCTGGATAGCATACACATGTTAAGGTTTACCACAGTTCAGAAAAACTCTCATGAAAACATAGCAGGCTCTCACTCATAGGTAAACAAAAAAAGACCTTCAATGCCTAAGCAAAAATCCCAATTCGAGGAAATACATCGTATACAAGATTTGACCTAAGGTATTAATTTTTGAATATGGTGAGACATCAAAACATTGTACATGGAGGAGAGTAAATAAACTTTGTGAAAGGTGAACTGTTCATATGTAGTTTGAAAGGACCCTGTTTTAATTTCCAGTAAGGTTATTTTTATATATGATGATCAGGTCAGGCATGATGTCCCACAAAATTATGTCAAATTGTTGCTTTGGATCGTGGGAATCATGATAATAACACGATTATGAATGGAAAACTAGGATTTCGTAAATGCAGCTAAAATTTGTTGGAAAATTAATCTTTTATCCAAACAAAACAAGTTAATGAAAATTAAACCAACAACATAATAAAAAAGTGTAGCTTGCCAAATATTGTAGCTCATGTAGAATCTTGTCTGAGGTGTTTAATTGAGAAAAATCATCAAGGATGTGTGGATTAGTAACATCTGATAACTTGGAAATCAAAATGGTTACGACATCAAGGACTTGTGTTGGTTGATAAATAAGGTCAAATGCAAAATTCCCCTACGCTGTCATCATTGGTTGTCCATGGGAGGTGGGTTGAAACTTGTTAAAGTTGTTTTAGAAAATATTTTGGTCTATTGGCATCTCTTAGCATACATTCCAAAAGGATTGTTGGAAAAATTAGAAGATTGTGCTCTAACTTTCTATGGAGATGAAAAAGAAATAAAGATGCATATCGACTCTCAAGATGACAACTTATTTTCAAACCTATGGATGAAGGGGGGTGACAACTGAAACATATTTTTATTTTGGGCAAAGAGTCATTGTAATGAAATATTTGGCCCCCACCTCACTTCTAGATTGGATCAGGAATCTAGTTAAAAGTGTTCAAAATGTCTCAAATCAATTGAAATAATTGGTACAAGCCTTCCCAATAATTGCCAACCACTTCAATTGGAAGGTTGGGGATGGTTATTAGATTTGAATAGGAGTGGATATCATCATTCATTGTGGTAATAATATCTTCCTTCTTCATGTTTTGATGCAATATTGATAGGGTCTTGGTATTACCACACCAAATCAAATTGTTGATGAGGGTTAATCAAATATTTGGCAACAAGGTTGGATGAATGCAATTGAACTTAGTTAGATGGTTCTTTTTTATATGTTTGGAATAATTACATCTCAGAGTTGAGGTATGGGCACATAATATTGGAAGAGGAATGGGAATAAGTCGAGTGGTTCCTACTTTGCTAAACTAGGTTTTGAAGACGCAATGGCACCTATAAAGAGGGAAGGTTGTTACTGGTGGTAAAATATCTAGAACATAAGAACACCTAAGAAGATAAAATTATTCGTGTAGCTAGCTCTAGTGAATAGGGTACCTACATGGGATATACTATAAAAGAAGAATACATATGGACCTGGTGTTTTTTATTTGCACAAAAACGAGGACGAAAATGTTCGGCACTTGTTTTATTTATGTCGTTTTACAATGTAGGTCTAAAAAGATATCAGTCAATGGTTTGGTGTTAACATTGTGTGGAATGGGAGTCACATCGAGGAGAGTACCAAGCAATTTTTTGGAATTTCCTTGTTCTTCATTTCCTTACTTTATGGGGCATGTGGCTGGCTTATTGTGATGTGCCAAATAGAAATATTCAGAGCAAAAATTATAGATGTTACTTAGATACATTGCAAATAGAAAAAGAATTGCAAACACAATGGACAATATGAACCAAAATACTATACCATTATTGACATGGAAGCAATGTTCACTTGCCTCTTCGAAGAGGTAACCTCCAATAAAGTAGATCTTAGACTACAAATGATTTCCAAGACATCTTTTATAATGCTTCTACATCTTTATATAGTACTTTCTATCTCCTAAGAACATTCTAGAGAAGGAACTTTCTAGTAGGAATAACCTTTTAGTAAGTCGTCTTGCAATAATTGTGTTCACGCTACTATATGGGCCTTGTTTACTAGTGATGGCCTCTGTACATAACAATACATAGTAATCTATCCACTTAGAGGATCAGGGAGTTTAGGACTCTAACACTTGTAATTCAAGTCTTTTTGTTGACGGATCATCACAAACATTTAAAGTCTCGACTTAGATTTGTGCCATTGCTTATTATTACAAACCAAAAGAGAAAGTCTCAAAGATTAGACAAATTGGTGATTATATATATATAATCAAAAAGATTCTATTTTCTATCAAATAACAACTAAACTATAAATATATACACATGTAAAACTATCTACAAAATAATAATAATAATAATAATAATAATTACTCCTACGAAAGGAGATTTTATTTTTGCTTATTAAGAATAAGGAGAAATTAAAAAAATAAATAAACTAAATATATTATAGCAAATAAAACTAACCTAATCTAATGCCTCGATATTAATTCAAATAGTATATGAATTGAGTAAGATCAACAATATTCTAAAGATATAGATCTTCAAAACACATGTCTGAATATCTCCACTAGTATGAATTAATAAATCTGTTACAAACTCAGTAATTCATATACAAAATAGCCATTGAAATAATATATCAAATGCAAGATGAATTGATCTAATTCATTAACAATAATAAATAAAATCAATTGTAGTTCCAACAACACATTCTCCAACTAACACTTTGATATATAAAAAATGAACACTCAGATACCAGTAATAGTGTTGAATACCAATTGTTTTTATTAATATTCAAAGCCACAAAAAGATTCAATATAATGTATCAAAAAAGGAGACCTCTACAGTAGTTCATAAGTTTCACTCGTCTCAAAAACCGAACACCCACTATTATCTTTCCTTCCTTGTTTTATATTGAATGAGTTCAAATCAAAACTTAACTTCCATAACTACAAACAATTATCTATTTAGAATGGAAACTTATCAAAATTGTTTAATTCCCAAACTATATTAATAAAATACATAAAATGAAAACAATTTGCTTTCTAATAACAACTAATTGTTCACTTTTTTAAATTATGTCTAGAAAACTAATATTTCAATTTTCACGTGTTCCTCCAGGTCATTTCTTTAACCCCTATAAAAAAAAAAAATGGAAAAGCAAAAATTAATAAAACATAAAAACAAAATTAGAGTTGCTACAAAATTTTAAATTATGTAGCTACTCTTTTATTAATGAAAATTAAACAAAAATATAATCTAAACAAAAAACGTTTAACTCATGCCAATAAACAAAACATTATAATCATTGGTCATTATTGGGTAAAGTCTTAAATTATGAGTTAACGAAAATATTAACTCCCGACGAGTTGATGTTAACAACTTCTCCCTTTTTGTCTTGCTTGGAACCTGAAACTTGTCTCCTTTGGCTATCGATCAATGATTTATTTTCTTCCCTAAGTAGTTGGTTTTCTAATTTCAAATCAATTATGTTTGCATGTAGCATTGGAACCACTGAACAATATTTCTCTTTCCATAAACAAACCTCGAGATTGGGATTAGTTTTAGCTTTTCCCTTCATTGTTTCTTCAACGACCTTTTCAGCGGGTTGTTGCGAAGAATTTTTTTGTGGAGAAGATACTTCTTGATTTTTAACCAACTCTTCATCTTCAATTTGAATAGGAGAACTGAATTTAGAAGTTTTTCTAGATTTCTTTATGAGCATTCTAGAAATTTTCCTTCCTTAACGCTTGTTCATAAAATCGACTAAATTACTAGAATCATCATTCTTTTTGGAAACATGAGGGTCACACTCAGATGCAAGATAGGAAACCATAGTCCGTTTGGATGCTTCAGAAGAAACCTGGGGTATTTCACTAAAAATGAATGACGATGGCTTAAGGTTAAGATTTAAAGCTTGATGGCGTGTAATCGTAGTAGCATTTTGCTAAGAAACAGAAATATGAGGGTAAGACAAGACAATATCCTCTACAAGATTTAGGGTTTCAAACTCTAAGTTAGAATTGTGAGTCTGTAAATCTGACTCAGGGTTTTCCTGAAGATTATTTATTTTGACAAAATCCTCCCAAGCGTCACCATTTTTCTTTAACTGAGACTCAATCAGAAATTTCACTAAACCATGATGAAAGACATTTCTTTCTGAACTGAGATTTTTCTTTGATAAAAATGTGTGATTTTCGAAACAATTTTAACTAAGAAAACCGACATGTTCAACTCATAATCCATGAAAACCATTAACAACCGAAAGTGAAATATAAAGAAAAGACTATATCGACCCTCACACGTGATCAAACCATTAATAACACCGAATAGAAAATGCCATTTTTCCTTCACTAGGGATATAGGCATACCTTTGTAATGGTATTTGCATTCAGGAGAAACAAAGATTTCTGACCAGGGAATATCCTTCACTCTTTTGGTCTTGGACCAGCATTCCCCCCTTAACGAAAATTTGGTCACTCTGTCTATCAATCCCTCATCTATATATAACTCTATATCTCCAATTTTATCGTATTCACCGTTAAAACTTAGCATAAAATCTTTAGCGATCTGCGCATTGTAGCCATTAAACATCCGCAAGAAATCTAACCAGCCAACCTTTTGAAAATTCAGAATATAGTCTTCATGAGCTTCAATAAGATCAATACCAAGTTCACCTCTGGATATCATACCCATATTAAGGTTTACCATTGTTCAGAAAAACTCTCATGAAAACATAACACGCTCTTTCTCACAGGTAAACGGAAAAAGACCTTCAATGCCTAAGTAAAAATCCCAATTTGAGGAAATACATCGTATACAGGATTTGACTTGAGGTATTAATTTGTGAATACGGTGAGACAACACAACACTATACATGGAGGAGAGTAAATAAACTTTGGGAAAGGTGAACTGTTCATATGTAGTTTGAAAGGACCCTATTTTAATTTCCATTAAGGTTATTTTTATATATGATGATCAGGTTAGGCACGATATCCCACAACATTATGTCAAATTGTTTCTTTGTATCGTTGGAATCGTGATAATAATGCGATTATGACAGGCAAGCTAGGATTTCGTAAACGCGGTTAAAATTTGTTGGAACATTAATGTTTTATTCAAACAAAACAAGTTAATGAAAATTAAACCAACAACGTAATATAAAATTGTAGCATGCAAAATATTGTAGCTCATGTAGAATCTTGTCCAAGGTGTGTATGTGAGAAAAGTCATCAAGGATATGTGGATTAGTAATATCTAATAATTTGCAAATCAAAATGATTATGGGATCAAGGACTCGGGTTGGTTGATAAATAAGGTCAAACACAAAAGTCACCTATGTTGTCATCATTGGTTGTCCAAAGGAGGTGGGTTGACACTTGTTAAAGTTGTTTTAGAAGATATTTTGGTCTATTACCATCTCTTAGCATACATTCTATTATCACATGAATTTTTCACGTGTCATATGTAGTTTTTTGCAGGCTGGCCAAGTCTTGTGTTTGCAGAGGGAAAAAACAGGAGTGAAATGCAACATTCAGGGTAGTCTTTTTTGAGCTTTAAATACAAGCAATCAGACATACTTGATTTTCAATGGCGGATATCCTGTGCACAGTTCAAAATCAACCGTCAGATCGAGAAAAGAATAAGTCACGGTCGTCAGATCTCATTGGAGAGAGATCAACGGTGGGGAGGCATTACGGGGATTGGGAAGAAAATTAAAGTTTTTAGAAGTTGTGATCCTGCAATCCCTTGGGATCGTTTATCTTTCTAGATCAACATATCAATGGTAGATATCGATCTTTCTAGGAACGAGCATATTTGCATTGCGGGGATTGGGGAAGAAATTAAAATTTGTGCAAGTGGTGAGCCCACAATCACTCGTGGTCATTGATCTTCAAGCAAGGGACACATGGCAGGAAATCATGTACTCCGGGAGGAAGCAAGCAAAATATGAGAGAGTAAAGGACTCTTGAAGGCCCAAATCTTGAACTCCCGAACTGAATCTTGGCCATCCAAAACAAGAGGACACATGGAGGCATATCTCTCACTTCAGAGATATGACACTTCGGAGGATTGTGCGAACAAGTAGAAGAAATCTCCCAAAGCCCGAACTCCCAAAATGAATCTCGATCGTCCAAAACAAGAGGACATGTGAAGGAAGATATCTCACTTCAAAGATACGATGCTCCGGAGGATTGTAAGATCTATGCATTGAAAAGGCCTGAAGCCTAAACTCCTGAAGTAATTGTGAATTGTTGATCTCAAATCAACAAGAAATGTTGATCTTTGCAGCAGTATCACCGGAAGGCCCAAAGTCTCGAAGTAATTGTGGATCATTGATCTCAAATCAATAAGAACTGTTGATCTTTGCAGCAGTATCACCGAAAGGCCCGAAGTTAACGAGAGGCTGCCATGTCAACCGGGAGAAAGTGACTTCAAGAGATTTCCATCGAAACATCCCGAAGTCTCAAAGAGTCGAAGTCCCAAAGTAACGTCAGGTTGACATGTTTCTTCGGGCCCTACCACTCCACAGGTGTTTTTTAGCTCAACACATGGTGCTAATCCATCACTATTTGTGACATTATATAGGGTCATTCCACCACGTCAAATTCAGGAGATCGTCCTCTGAAAGGTATTCTTGCTCAACATTCAAAATTCTCAAGTGCCAAAATTGGCTACATCTCTAAGCATGGTTTAAAAGGATTATGGAGTTGGCATACGGATAAATTTTAGCGGGGGCGCTAAAATGGCAGGGTTTCCCAGATCGCGAATTTGCACAAGATCGATGACCACACTTCATTGCGGGGACGGAACATGCTCAAACGATAAAATTCTAGAGAGGTCCTACAATCGAAACCACGGTATATCTAAGGACGTACGTGGAAGTTGGTAGTGGATTGTGGGGGCCAAAGTGGTGTGGACCCAAACTGACCTTGGCATCTTCCGCAATCATGTTCTTATATGGGGTCCAATATGAGATCAACGTGTGGCAACATAAGCTGGGCGTTAAGCCAAATCATCAAAGGAGTGTAACAAGGAGAAGAAGAGCGTTATCATACTGCGACTAGTCCATCACTAGAGGAAAGAGAACAATCAAATACCCCCTTAAATGGAAGCATGGAGGGTCTGGCTAAGGAGACACGAGACTATTAGCCCAAAGTACCGAAGAGGGCAGTTTTTCCACATCCTGATCCTGAGAAGAAATCAGTTAATGAAAGAAGGACTGGTGGTTGAACTATCAACTACCCCCCTTAAATGGAAGCATGGAGGGTGTAGCTGAGGAGACAGAAAGTTGTCAGCT
>JASDQU010502764.1:36201-52076 GCA_032191745.1 Picea mariana | reverse complement strand
AAGGCCCATAGCGAAGTGGGTGCAACTTCTGATGGGGCCCTATGAGACGCTCCTTATGTATATGTAACCAGACTTTGTCACCAACCTGAAACTAGTGCGGTACCCTGTGTTGATCATGGCATTGTTTGTACTTAGCATTTGATTTATGCAAAATCTTCTAGACCTGTTGGCATATGTGTTGAATCCGCTCCATGAATTTGGTGGCTTTGACGGTATCAGACTAAACATGGGAAGAGTATGTCTGTGTGGTGGCAAGATGTAGTGCAACATCGATGGGACCCAAGTGCTGGAATCCCAACCCCACTTGAAATGGGCTATAGCCGGTGGAGTTATGGAGAGCCATGTTGTAATTGTGTTGAACATAGGGGAGACTCTCATCCCATGTACGTGGATGTTTAGAGTTGTACATGCGCAGGATGTGCACAATCATCTGATTGATGACCTTTGTCTGGCCGTTTGTTTGGGGGTGGAAAGTAATGGATTTAGTGAGCTTGCTGTCCAACAGTGACCAGAGACTCGACCAAAATGTGCTGAGGTACTTGTTGTCCCAGTCGGAGATGATGGTCTGTGGTATCCCATAATGGACCCACACTTGTTCTAAGAAGAGCTTGACAGTATCTACCACTGTGATATTCTTCTTACAGGTTGTGAGGATGGCCATCTTCGAAAACTGATCAACGACCACAAATACATAGTCATTTCCTTGCTTGGTGGATGAAAGGCCAGACATGTAATCCACTGAGATGGATTCCCAAGGCTTCTCGGGAGTAGGAAAAGGGGTATATAAGTCTTGCTTCTTGATGGTTGTCTCGTCAATGGCATAGGCAATGCAAGATCTTATATACTTTCTGACATCTTGTCGAAGTTTTGGCCAATAAAAATGTTTCTCAAGAACGACCACAATTTTTTCCACGCCAAAATGTCCTTCCATCCAACTGTAGTGTGCTTCCCAAATCAGCTTTGCAAGCTCGCTTGTAGGAACACAAAGATGGCCCGGATGGCATAATAGTCTGTCGAGAAGACATCCGAGGAGAATCTAGCATTTCAGAGATTAATTTTTTTTAAATTCTTACCATTTACCAAAACAACAATTATAGGATTATCTTTGAATCACATAATAATTTTTCATGTGGAAATTAAAAAACCTTAAATTTTTTAAGAGGTTTTCTAATTTTTTCTAAAAAAACCCAACCTTTTTAAAAAAATGAGACTTTTTTATAAAAAAATTAACAAAATCCTTAAGATTTTTTGAATTTTTTTTGAAAAAGAGAGTCAAATTTTGGTATAGTTTGTAAAATAAATTAATTTTTTATTGTTTTTTTACTTAAAGTTTTTTAGTTTTGGCCCATGGTGGTTACTGGGCAATGTTTGGGGCTTGGCCGTTCAACCCCCACGACCAAGACCTAGGCACGACTGGGGCTTAGTTGTGGGGGATGGAGATCGCTCCAACCCCTCCGCGGCTAAGGCACGGTCCCACAAGACCGTGCTTTAGCCAGAGAGGGGTTGGGGCTGGGGCTGGGGCGATGCCTGACATTGCCCTATCCCATGGCTTGGCCACTGGGCTCGTTGGGATAGGGCAATGTTGGGCATCACCCCAACCCCCCACGATCAAGGCACGGTCCTGACATAAGCCTAATAACTCCATGGGTCAAAAAAATTTAAATATGGGTCAATTTTTTTATTTTTTTTAAATTAGTTCTTATATTCAATGTTTTTTTCTTAGTTTATTATAACGTAAAATGTTTATTTTTTTTTGTATTTTTATTCCTATAGGAAAATGGAAGGAAAGAGATTATCTATGAATATATCTAGATCATGACCTGCAATAATGGCAACCAAAATTGCAACTGGAACCTCCATGAATGTTAGGCAACAAAACGATAGCATAACACCTGAGCTATCAAGGGCAATGAAGAATGTTAGAGAGTGGAAATCTGTGGAAGGTGAAAACAAACTGAAATATTCTTAGTTTGCTTAAGACAAGCAAGACAACAATGGATATCATATATATTTGTATCGTGTTGAATTAGAACATGTGCAAGGAAATTATCAGACACTTGGCTTGTTATGAGATATATGTTTAGTGCCAGCCACAAATATTGTTTATGCACTTGTCAAACTATGCAGAACTTATATCAAGTTTAGATATTGTTTCAAATTGAGCAATTATAACAAGAATGAATGTTTTTCAGAATTATGTGCATCCATCGTTGATGACATTGAGAAAGACAATGTAAGTTTTTTATTTTTATTTTTGTGTCATTTATTATTTTTAGTATCATGGTAATGTTTTAATTTTATTTAACATGAAAATGTTATATTTTATTTTTAGAGAATTTTGTTGAATGACTTTCATATATGTTAGTGGGGGTTTACTCTACAGAGAATAATATCATGGATGTCATCAACACTTTTCATATTGAAAAGACACAAGAAGGAAGGAAACTAAAACATAAAGTAATGGAGGTTGAACCGACAAGAGTAGACATAGAAGAATATGAAAGAAGAAAGAAAAATCCTCATTCTAGAAATCCAAAAAGGGTTACATTTGAAAATGAGGGAACTCCAAATGAAGATTTTGTTGAGATTGGTCCCAAGGAGGTTATCACTCCTTTTCGCAAAAAGAATAAACAAGATAAACACAAAAGAGTGATGGTTGATGATGAGTCTATTCCTATTCATTATGAAGAAATCATTGATTTAGACGAAACACATTTAAATCATAAGAGGAAGAAAACAAATGTTGATAATGGTCAAGAAGCCATCGTTAGCTCAGAGTATTATAGTGAAATTCTTAAAGGTAATAGAGAAATAATAACACCAATTGTTGATCTAGAGGACAATATTATGAAAACAACACAAAATGCCATTCAAAATAGAATGAGGACGACGAACTTAGTTGATTATGGCCACACATTTCAGTTGAATGTGAAACAACTTTATAAACCCATATAAGGGCAAGAAAAATATCAAATTAGAAATCCACATCACTTGCATATTCACAATTTGAAAGCATTGATTAGGTACAATCCATATGCACATGTGGTTGATTACCTAGTTCTTTTTTATCCAATGGAAGTTGCTATGAGGAAAGAATTTGATAGATCAAAATGTGTTGACTACAAATATTTTGTGATTCGAGGAAATCATTCTGCAGAGGCTATAAGAGAATTGATGCAAGAATATCCCAATAATCCTCTTTTTGAGACAAACAAATGCATAATTTATGTCGGTTTAGCAGATTCAGAAGCAAAGTTACTGGCATGGGATCATAACACGGACAATGAATACAAAATGTCTATGACTTTCATTCAAAGGGTGAGATTTATCCATAATGAATTTTCTGAAATATGTCGTGGGGAGAGATCAAATGTTGATGTCAAGTTTCAAAAGCATTGTTGTATGGAAATAAGATTCACACTTGATGATGAAAATACAAAAGAAAAAAATTCGCAAAGGAAGTGATATAGTTAGAGTTGTGGATAGTTGTTTTCAATTGGGATTTAGAACTGGACATGTATGGGATTTGATAGATGAGATCTTCACCCTATGGGAAAATATTAGTATAAAAAATGAAAGAGTTAAGAAGGCTAAACCATTGATATTTGGCACAAGTAAGACAGGTCCTGAAATAAAAAATCTTGTAAATGATATGACCATAACACCTTGGAAATCAATACAAGGAGTGAAGGATAATAAACTTATCATAACTATATTATCACATGTTAGGTCGGGAGAATTTTCAATGGAAGAAATGTTTTATTTATGTTAGGACAAGAAAATTAATTTTTTCACTTTAACATTATTTTTGTTTTATTTAGTCACAAGGTGTATATGAGAATACAAGAGGAAATTATCAAGATGTTGAATGAAGAAAGTGTGGATGATGTTAAACTCAACTATCCAAATTCAAGCTCTTCAACAATATTGAAACAATTTTTTGTTGCATTCAAAAAGGTATGTCGATTTACTACATTCATATTATTCATTTGTAATTTAATTTATTTGTGTTTTAATAGTTATATATGTATAATTATATGTTTGTTTGTTTCATTAAAGGTGTCAAAGAAGAATGCAGATGGAGTACCTGAAACTTTCAAAAGTTTTATTAAAAAAAAACAAGTTTGAAGGAGAAAGAAGGAGACATGTTCAACTTGATGACACCCTTGATCACTACATTCGGAATGGGCTCAACACTTTTCAATATAAAGTGTTATTAGGTGATTGTGAACAACTTGCAAATATTGTTCCTAAAAAAATATACTCCTTAGTTATTGCAAATATCCTTCATGGTTATAATATCCAAAACATTGGATATGATACTGAGCCTTATATTTACCAAGTTTTCAATAAAGTGGTTATGGGATTCAGGGAAGTTACAACATCAACATTTTGGAGATTTCTAGTATTTCATTCAGACACACAACAATACTTAGTACAATCAAGCTTCAAGGGGAAAGAAAAGACAAGGATGAAGTTTATTTGATAAGATATTGAAAGTGTATGTTTAACAATTAAGATTAGAAAACAATTTTATTAATTCACAAGTTAATTGAATTTGCACTTATTTATGTTACAAGCACAAGCCTGATATTCAAAGCTCCAGTAGAGAATCATTTAAACGTGATTTCAAGAGTATACATTTTGCAACTTGGACAAAAGATGATTCTTATAATTCTATTCTTGCCAATGCAAAGGATGGAGTGACTCCTAGTAGTGTATTGGTATGCAACGCTGTGGTTAGAGAGCTAACATATGAGGGAAAATATTTGAAAGGAGATGGTTAACATTTATCAAAAACCACAAGCATTAATTAATTATCTTATAGATACATTTTCAAATGAAGGAGATTGGGTTTTGGATTTGTTCTTGGGTTCATGTAAGAATTATGATCTCATATTTATGAAATCATAATTCAATCTTATATTATTTTTAATTTATGTCTTTTTATAGTATCTAACGTCATTATTTATTTTGTATGTGGTGATTAGGTACAACATTAGCGTGTTGCCGACATAAAGGAAGCAATTGCATAGCCATTGAAAGTGACCTAATGAAGTATAGTTTTATTCAACAAAGAATTAATGCTATTCCAGCGCTTCCAGATGAAATGCAAGAAGTTGGCTTGAGGAAAGGAGATTTTAGTGAGTCAAAGGTGGCAAAATTGCCAAAGGAACCTCAAGTACCATTAGGAGGAATGATTGTAAATCATCACTTTGGAGAACTTGCGGATATCAAAAAACCAATGGAAGAACAAAATGACACAATGGAAGCACAAAACGACGTTGAAGAAGATGATAATGTGTCTATTGAGAATGATGAATTTGAGATATATGATATCGTTGATTAGTTTTAAGATGCCTTTGAAGACGATGCTCAATTTTGCAAATTTTTGATGAGCTATAAACGTAATGTTTTGACTTTCAGATTTTAAAATAAGAATAAAGATGCATCTATTGTTGTTTCGTGATGAATCTTTTTATTTTTATTTTTCCTTTTATTTGTATGTGAATCACTATACATTGGAATATTTTATTAAATGTTGTCATTTTTTATTTCAAATGTATAAAAATATGAAAGAAAATGATAATTTTTTTTTATATAATTTTGATTTTTTTTTGTTCAATTATGTCCATAAAAATGATTTGTTTGACATGTTATATTAAGGAATATGTACCAAACGGTATAGGTTTTTTATTATATATGGCTATAAAATGTGTATTTTTTTGCTAAATATTAAAAAATAGTGTTATTTAATTACAATTTTTTTTCGATATATTGAAGTAAAGGTAAACAATGTGTTAAAAATGATGTTTTTCACTATATTTAAAAAGTATGGAACAATAAATTAATTAAGGAGACACGATTATATGAAAAATCGTAACTTCAAAAAATTAAATGGTAAAAAATATTTTTAAGATTGAAAGAAGCATGAAAAAATACTAAAAACACTGTTGAATAAAAAAAATAGATGAAAAATAAGCATTTAAAAAAATAATGTAGAAACATTATGGATCAAAAAAATTAAAATATCGAAAAACCACCTAAAATTAGAGAGGGCCTGCTACCAGTAGCACCATTTTTTAAAACGGGGTAAAAAATTGGACCCCCCAAAAAACGAGAACTCTGTAGAGCTCTCATTAAGTTGGTAGCTTTGTTAATATATCACTTGTAACACCTTGCTTCCCCCAATTTGTAAATATAACTATATTGGCCAAGAGACTATGACAAACTCAATATGTGTGGATGTTTGTTTTGATGGACCTTTGCATAAAAGGTTAATAAATGTAAATTCTGTTATTTACTAAAAAATGGATAAGTGTTGCATGATTGTTGGAAAGGGGGTGTACTAATAGAGACCACAAATGCTATGAAAGAGATGGTGAAGGGGACCAGGAATGGTTGTGTTAACCTCCACCAAACCAGTACCTTGCTGGATTTAATTTCTCAAGACCAGAACATTCCTTTGACCCAGGAATGAATTATAGTTAGGTTGGTAGGTGGGAAGACCTCCTCAAGAGTTAATGAGGGGATGGGGCATAGAACGCATCTGTAAGGCTTTCAGACCTGACCATGGATTTGGAATTCGAGCCACATGCAACCTTACTGAGGAATGCAAGAAAGGAAGGTGTGGTGGGCAGAGGAAGACCTGTGAAGAGTGCAGAGACGAGAGACTAAGCTCTCGGGTTCAAGGAAGAACTAAGAAATGAGCGTGTTCTAGTCGCAGGAAATGGCTAGCAGGGTTATGATACAAGCTGATAAACGAGGTTGCTGAGTGACTAAGAAAGTACTCAAGCAGTCCTCCTTTCTTGGTATAGTGAAAACCGTTGCCAAGATCCTGCAGGAGGAGGAGAGTAACCTTCGTCCCTACAATCATTGAGCCAGAAGAAGGGATTATATCTCAGAGCATCGTGGATTAACTCAGGGGTGGCTAGTGGTAAATCCGTTGGGATTGACTGAGCCTATGGTTGGGTGGAAACGAGCACCCCTTTCCGCAGTCGCAACACACCTTTTGGTTCTGATAAGTATTTTCCTGCTTTATGTATTGAACTGGAATAATGGAGGAATGCATGGGTTTATATATATGTGTATTTATAAATGGTTTATGTGTGAAATGGTCATGATATGTGTATGCATTCATCTCCCTGTGAACTTATGCTTCCGACTGATAGTCTGTATGCCCCAGATTAGCCCTTGAGGCTTCTTGGGACATAATCCTGTAAGACGATCGAGTTAGAGATATTGTGTCTGTATGAACCTGCCCGTCTGAAGAGGATACCTCTTTTAGGCTCCTTGTTGTGCGACCGGGATTTCAGGCCCAAGTCCTTAACCATTTCATGATAAAGCTCAGGAAGGATAACGAGGTTCAAGCCCTGAAAAGGGAGATCTCTTCGTTTGGAAGACGAGCGAACGAGATCCATTCGCGAGGACCCATATGATCAATACCTAGGAACCTTAGGCTAAGCTTAAGGAAGTTAAGTCCTTCTGGCTCCGGAAGTCCGGAACTTCAGAGTATTGTCAACCCTCATAGTCATAAACTAGTCGAAGGTGACCGATAGTTACGGTTACCCATAAGGTTGACCGACGTTAAGCGGTTCCCCAAGTGGCTAGGTGAACCTATATTACCAACTAAACCAGGATCCAACATCCCGAAGGTCGGGGGCACGAAGAACCCAGGACCGTAGATCGAGGGATCCTTCGGGTTCTTTCCCAGCCGTCAATATATCAGGGATGCGTGGTGCTATCCCCTTTAGTTCATAGATTGGGCACTTCAAGAGAAGAGATGATTTTGCATTGCAAAACTCTTGAGCGTTGAATCCCTAAAGTAACAAGAGTCGTAGATCTATAAATCTATGTGGCCGAATCTCGACCATGAGATCTGAGGGATGTTAGAAGACTGTCAATCTAGGGTGACGTAGACCCCAGATTGACGTGCCACGTGTCACCTGAATTCGTGTGTATCACATACCCTATAGGCCCATTGGAACGTAACACGTGTCACCCTGACCCCTCCTACGTGTCAGTTCCTGGTGCCTGCCTGCCTAGCCAACATGGTTGGTGAAGTGACTGTGACTCTGGGACTCCAGAGGATTTGGGATGTAGCATTGTAGAGAGACCAAAAAGGTCTGAAGGCCGGAACCACGTGGCAAGCTTCCGAGACTTCGGGAGGTATCGTGTGTAGATAGCAAGAAGACGTTCAACACCGAACTCCGAACTCCCCACTAGCCTGTGTGTCAGATGATGGTTAAGCCAGCCGTCAGATTGGTTGACAGATGGACCATCCCTACGAGAGGTAGGAATAAAGAAATGATGTTAATGAGATGAAGCCACAGGGGCGTCACGTGGCCCTCAACCAATGAATTTCTAAAGAACCTTCAGATGAGGGTTAAACCAGCTGTCAGATTGGTTGACAGATGGACCTTCCCTACGAGAGGTAGGAATAAAGAAATGATGTTAATGAGATGAAGCCACAGGGGCGTCACGTGGCCCTCAACCAATGAATTTCTAAAGAACTTCGGGAAGCCGTAAGATATAAACCAAGAGTCGGTTTAGAACTCGGTACCAGTCGTTAGAAAGCTACGGGCAAGTAGAAGAGAATGAATCATCTCAGAGAGATGATTCGAGATGATTTAGTTAAGGAAAAATGAATTTATAATGCTCCACCCCTTAAAAGAGTATTAATGTGTCGGGTGTGTTACATCACTCATTTACTCTATGTGGATGATGTAATTTTATTTGCTCGTGGATCTATGAGGTAAGCAAATATTTTCAAAGATACTCTCTAGTTATATTGTAAGGCAACATGGATGGAGGTAAATCTACTCAAATCCACAATTATATTCAACTACTTAAATGAAGTGGTGGTTCAACGATTAAGTAAAGTATTTCGTTTTAGGGTAATGGATTTACAAGTGGTCTTGAAATATTTAGGATTTATACTTGAGCAAAATGGTTATGGCATCTAGGACTCGGGTTAGTTGATAAATAAGGTCAAACACAAAATTCACCTATGTTGTCATCATTGGTTGTCCAGAGGAGGTGGGTTGACACTTATTAAAGTTGTTTTAGAAGATATTTCGGTCTATTGGCATCTCTTAGCATACATTCCAAAAGGATTGTTGGAAAAAATTAGAAGATTGTGCTCTAACTTCCTATGGAGAGGAAAAAGCAATAAAGATGGATATCGGCTGGTAAGGTGGCAACTTATTTCCAAACCTATGGATGAAGAGGGGTGACGACTGAAACATATTTTTATTTTGGGAAAAGAGTCATTGTAATGAAATATTTGGCCCCCACCTCACTTTTGGATTGGATCAGGAATCCAATTAAAAGTGTTCAAAATATCTCAAATCAATTGAAATCATTGCTATAAGCCTTCCCAATAATTGCCAACAAATTCACTTGGAAGGTTGGGGATGGTTCTTAGATTTGAATAGCGGTGGATATCATCATTTGTTGTGGTAATAATATCTTCCTTCTTGATGTTTTGATGCAATATTGACAGGGTCTTGGCATTACCACACCAAATCAATTTTTTTATGAGGGTTAATCAAATATTTGGCAACAAGGTTGGATGAATGCAATTGAACTTGGTTAGATGGTGCTTTTGTATATGTTTTGAATAATTACATCTCAGAGTTGAGATATGGGCACATAATATTGGAAGAGGAATGGGAATAAGTCGAGTGGTTCCTACTTTGCTAAACTAGGTTTTGAAGCCACAATGGCACCTATAAAGAGGGAAGGTTGTTAGTGGTGGTCAAATATATAGAAGATAAGAGCACCTAAGAAGATAAAAGTATTCATGTAGCTAGCTCTAGTGAATAGGGTACCTACATGGGATATACTATAAAATAAAAATAAATATGGACCTGGTGTTTTTTATTTGCACAAAAACGAGGATGAAATTGTTCGACACTTGTTTTATTTATGTCATTTTACAATGTAGGTCTGAAAAGATACAAGTCAATGGGTTGGTGTTAACATTGTGTGGAATGGGGTCTCCGAGGTGTAGGACAATTGGTGATGGAGTGTGTTGTTAAGGCATTATGTGATGTTAAAGTCACTCGTTCGAAACCTGCGGGGACAAAAAATCCATCCATGCTAAGGGTTGGTGTGGCTCAGACCGGGTGCGATCCTCGGGTGATTTTGACGGCTTAGATGCCCCTGAGTTGCGGTTTCTCAAGCCACAGGCTAGTCCCGCAGGTCACGAAAAAACTAGCAAACAAANAAAAAAAAAAACATTGTGTGGAATGGGAGTCACATCGAGGAGAGTCTCAAGCAATTTTTTGGAATTTCCTTGTTATTCATATCCTTACTTTATGAGGCATGTGGTTGGCTTATTGTGATGTGCCAAATATAAATATTCAAAGCATAAATTATAGATGTTACTTAGATACATTGTAGAAAGAAATAGAATTGCAAACACAATGGACAATATGAACCCAAATACTGTATCTTTATTGACATGGAAGCAATGGTCACTTGCCTCTTCGAGGAGGCAACCTCCAATAGAGTAGAGCTCAGACTAAAAATGATTTCCAAGACATCTTTTATAATGCTTTTACATCTTTATATAGTACTTTCTGTCTCCTAAGAACATTCTAGAGAAGGAACTTTCCAGTAGGCATAACCCTCTAGTAAGTCGTCTTGCAATAATTGTGTTCACACTACTATATGGGCCTTGTTTACTAGTGATGGCCTCCATACACAAGAATACATAGTAATCTATCTACTTAGAGGATTAGGGAGTTTAGGACTCTAACACTCGTAATTCAAGTCTTTTTGTTGACAGATCATCGCAACCATTTAAAGTCTCGACTTAGATTTGTGCCATTGCTTATTATTACAAACCAAAAGGGAAAGTCTCAAAGACTAGACAAATTGGTGATTATATATATATATATATATATTACTCCTACGAAAGGAGATTTTATTTTCTCTTATTAAGAATAAGGAGAAATTTAAAAAAGAAATAAACTAAATATATTATAGCAAATAAAACTAAACTAATATAATGCCTCGATATTAATTCAATTAGTATATGAATTGAGTAAGATTAATAGTATTCTAAAGATATAGATCTTCAAAACACATGTCTCAATATATCCACTAGTATGAATTAATAAATCTGTTACACACTCAGTAATTCATATACAAAATAGCCATTAAAATAATGTATCAAATGAAAGATGATTTGATCTAATTCATTAACAATAATAAATTAAATCAATTGTAGTTCCAACAACACATTCTCCAGCTAAGACTTTTATATAAAAAATGAACACTTAGATACCAGTAATAGTGTTGAATATCGGTTGCTTGTATTAATACTCAAAGCCACAAAAAGATTCAGTATAATGTATCAAAAAAGGAGACCTCTACAATAGTGCATAATTTTCATTCTTATCAACCGAACCCCCTCTATTATCTTTCCTTCCTTGTTTTATATTGAAGGAGTTCAAATCAAAACTTAACTTCCATAACTACAAACAATTATCTATCTAGAATGGGAACTTATCAAAATTGTTTAATTCCCAAACTATATTAATAAAATACATAAAATGAAAATAGTTTGCTTTCTAATAACAACTGATCGTTCAATTTTTTAAATTATGTCTGGAAAACTAATATTTCAATTTTCACGTGTTCCTCCATGTCATTCCTTTAACCCTTGTACAAAAAAAAAGGAAAAACACAAATTAATAAAACATAAAAACAAAATTAGAGTTGCTACAAAATTTTAAATTATGTAGCTACTCATTTATTAATGAAAATTAAACAAAAATAGAAACTAAACTAAAAACGTTTAACTCATACTAATAAACAAAACATCTTAATCATTGGGCATTATTGGGTAAAGTCTAAAATTATGAGTTAACGAAAATGTTAACTCCTGGCGAGTTGATGTTAACTGCTTCTCCCTTTTTGTTATGCTTGGAACCTRAAACTTGTCTCCTTTGGCTATYGATCAATGATTTATTTTYTGCCCTAAGTAGTTGGTTTTTTAATTCCAAATCAATTATGTTTACCTGTAGCACTGGAACCACTGAATAATATTTATCTCTCCATAAAGAAACCTCCAGATCGGGATCAGTTTTAGATTTTCCCTTCTGTGTTTCTTCAACGACCTTTTCAGCGGGTTCTTGCGAAGAAATGTTCTTTGGAGAAGATACTTCTTGATTTTTAACCAACTCTTCATCTTCAATTTGAACTGGAGAACTGACTTTAGAATTTTTTCTAGATTTATTTATGAGCATTCTAGAAATTTTCCTTCCTTGACGCTTGTTCATAAAATCGACAAAATTACTAGAATCATCATTCTTTTTGGAAACATGAGGGTCACACTCAGATGCAAGAGAAGAAACCACAGTCTGTTTGGATGCTTCAAAATAAATCTAGGGTATTTCACTAAAAATGAATGACTCTGGCTTAAGGTTAAACTTTAAAGCTTGACGATGTGTAACCATCGTAGCGTTTTGCTAAGAAACATAAATATGAGGGTAAGATAAGACAATATCCTCTACAAGATTTAGGGTTTCAAACTCTACGTCAGAATTGTGAGTCTGTAAATCTGACTCAGGGTTTTCCTGAAAAATATTTCTTTTGACAAAATCCTCCCAAGCGTCGCCATTTTGCTTTAACTAAGACTCAATCAGAATTTTCACTAAACCATGATGAAAGACATTTATTTATGAACTGAGATTTTTCTTTTGATAAAAATGTGTGATTATCGAAAGAAGTTTAAGCAAGAAAATCAACATGTTCAACTCATAATCCATGAAAACCATTAACAACCGAAAGTGAAATATAAAGAAAAGACTATACTGACACTCACATGTGATCAAACCGTTAATAACACCTAGCAGAAAATGTCATTTTTCCTTCACTAGGGATATAAAAATACCGTTGTATTGGTATTTTCACTCAGGAGACACTAAGATTTCTGACCAAAGAATCTCCTTCACTCTTTTGGTCTTCGACCAACATTTCCCCTTAACGAAAATTTGGTCACTCTGGCTATCAATCCCTCATCTATCTATAACTCTATATCTCCAATTTTAGTGTATTCACCGTTAAAACTTAGCTTAAAAGCTTTAGTGACCTACGCATTGTAGCCATTAAACATCCGCAAGAAATCTAACCAACCAACCTTTTGAAAAGTCGGAAGATAATCTTCATGAGATTCAATAAGCTCAATACCAAGTTCAACTCTCGATATCATGCCCATGTTAAGGTCTACCACAGTTCAAAAAAACTCTCATGAAAACATAACAAGCTCTCGCTCACAGGTAAACGAAAAAAGACCTTCAATGCCTAAGTAAAAATCCCAATTCGAGGAAATACATCGTATATAAGATTTGACCTAAGGTATTAATTTGTGAATACGGTGAGACATCACAACACTATACATGGAGGAGAGTAAATAAACTTTGCGAAAGGTGAACTGTTCGTATGTAGTTTGAAAGGACCCTGTTTTAATTTCCAGTAAGGTTATTTTTATATATGATGATCAGTTCAGGCATGATGTCCCAAAACATTATGTCAAATTGTTTCTTTGGATCGTGGGAATCATGATAATAACACGATTATGAATGGCAAACTAGGATTTCGTAAACGCGGCTAAAATTTGTTGGAAAATTAATCTTTTATCCAAACAAAACAAGTTAATGAAAATTAAACCAACAACATAATGAAAAATTGTAGCTTGCCAAATATTGTAGCTCAAGTAGAATCTTGTCCAAGGTGTGTAATTGAGCAAAATCATCAAGGATGCGTGGATTAGTAACATCTGATAACTTGGAAATCAAAATGGTTACGACATCAAGGACTCGTGTTGGTTGATAAATAAGGTCAAACGCAAAATTCCCCTACGCTGTCATCATTGGTTGTCCAGGGGAGGTGGGTTGAAACTTGTTAAAGTTGTTTTAGAAGATATTTTGGTCTATTGGCATCTCTTAGCATACATTCCAAAAGGATTGTTGGAAAAATTAGAAGCTTGTGCTCTAACTTTCTATGGAGATGAAAAAACAATAAAGATGGATATCGACTCGCAAGATGACAACTTATTGCCAAACCTATGGATGAAGGGGGCTGACGGCTGAAACATATATTTATTTTGGGCAAAGAGTCATTGTAATGAAATATTTGCCCCCCACCTCACTTCATGATTGGATCAGGAATCCAGTTAAAAGTGTTCAAAATGTCTCAAATCAATTGAAATAATTGGTACAAGCCTTCCCAATAATTGCCAACCACTTCACTTGGAAGGTTGGGGATGGTTCTTAGATTTGAATAGGAGTGGATATCATCATTCGTTGTGGTAATAATATCTTCCTTCTTCATGTTTTGATGCAATATTGATAGGGTCTTGGCATTACCACACCAAATCAAATTGTTGATGAGGGTTAATCAAATATTTGGCAACAAGGTTGGATGAATGCAATTGAACTTGGTTAGATGGTGCTTTTGTATATGTTTGGAATAATTACATCTCAGAGTTGAGGTATGGGCACATAATATTGGAAGAGGAATGGGAATAAGTCGAGTGGTTCCTACTTTGCTAAACTAGGTTATGAAGCCACAAGGGCACCTATAAAGAGGGAAGGTTGTTAGTGGTGGTAAAAGATCTAGAAGATAAGAACACATAAGAAGATAAAAGTAATCATGTAGCTAGCTCTAGTGAATAGGGTACCTACATGGGATATACTATAAAAGAAGAATAAATATGGACCTGGTGTTTTTTATTTGCACAAAAACGAGGATGAAAATGTTCGACACTTGTTTTATTTATGTCGTTTTACAATGTAGGTCTAAAAAGATATAAGTCAATGGTTTGGTGTTAACATTGTGTGGAATGGGAGTCACATCGAGGAGAGTACCAAGCAAATTTTTGGAATTTCCTTGTTGTTCATTTTCTTACTTTATGGGGCATGTGGTTGGCTTATTTTGATGTGCCAAATAGAAATATTTAGAGCAGAAATTATAGATGTTACTTAGATACATTACAGAAAGAAAAAGAATTGCAAACACAATGGACAATATGAACCAAAATACTATACCATTATTGACATGGAAGCAATGTTCACTTGCCTTTTCGACGAGGCAACCTCCAATAGAGTAGAGCTCAGACTACAATTGATTTCCAAGACATCTTTTATAATGCTTCTACATCTTTATATAATACTTTCTATCTCCTAAGAACATTCTAGAGAAGGAACTTTCCAGTAGGCATAACCTTCTAGTAAGTTGTCTTGCAATAATTGTGTTCACACTACTATATGGGCCTTGTTTACTAGTGATGGCCTCCATACATAACAATACATAGTAATCTATCCACTTGGAGGATTAGGGAGTTTAGGACTCTAACATTTGTAATTCAAGTCTTTTTGTTGACGGATCATCACAAACATTTAAAGTCTCAACTTAGATTTGTGCCATTGCTTATTATTACAAACCAAAAGGGAAAGTCTCAAAGATTAGACAAATTGGTGATTATATATATATATATATATATATATATATATATATATATATAATCGAAAAGATTATATTTTCTATCAAATAACAACTAAACTATAAATATATACACATGTAAAACTATCTACAAAATAATAATAATAATAATTATGATTATAAAAATAATTACTCCTACGAAAGGAGATTTTTATTTTTGCTTATTAAGAATAAGGAGAAATTTAAAAAATAAATAAACTAAATATATTATAGCAAATAAAACTAACCTAATCTAATGCCTCGATATTAATTCAAATAATATATGAATTGAGTAATATCAACAATATTCTAAAGATATAGATATTCAAAACACATGTCTGAATATCTCCACTAGTATGAATTAAAATCTGTTACAAACT
>JASDQU010502763.1:51735-65488 GCA_032191745.1 Picea mariana | reverse complement strand
AGGAATTACACACAGGAAATAGCATGCTGTGGGCAAGAGCTGAAATACACAGAAGAGGCGTAATTCATAGAATCAAAATAAGACGCAGAGCATAAAGTGCAGCAGAAGCAAAGAACAAAGATGCATAGCTGAGACAGTAAAAGAAGGTTGAGGTGCACTTGTAGAGAAAAGTAGAAGATCAGAAAGCGTAAGAAGATGCAGGCATAGAGACACTGATACAGGAGAGCAGAGCAGCATAGTAGAATAGTGATAAGTCTGGTAAGATAATGACAACAAGTGGATGCTTGAACACAGGGAGTTGTAGCTTCCATCTGGTTGCAGCCAGAGAAACCAGGGTGGCAAGGTGGTGTAAGGGAGAACTGTTGTTCTCTGTTATACAGGTTGGTGCCTGTGTGACTGGAAGTTGGTGCTTCCATCCAGTTGGTGTTGGAGCACTTAGGGAGTTGGTGCTTCCTTCTAGTGGGTGCTAGAGAAAACAGAGAGTTGGTGCTCTCAGCAAGTTGTAACTTGCAAAACAGAGGTTGTAGCCTCACAATGAGTTGGAGCTCATATGTATGATAATGTACATAATGTAAAGATTACTTATCATACCAAGAAGAAGAGGTTTTTACCCTTTATGGGTTTCCTCAGGAAATACCTGTCTTTGTATATTTCATATGTGTGATTGATGTTGAATGTTCTATTGCTTACTTCCCTACATTATTGTGATTGTCATTGAGTGCTCTGTAAAGAGTTTAAAATAAGCATAATTGTTTAAGCACGGTAACAACTGATTCAACCCCCCCCTCTTAGTTGTCCAACATGGACGACATGCAAAGTCAAGAGTTCTGAGAAATGGTTGACACAGGTTGAAAGACATCCTTTGAACCAGAGCATGAGACATATGGAGGACTCTCGCAACATAGAATTGATAATGAAACTTTATGATGCAGGAGGCACCAATCAAACTCTTCATAGGGACTGGAAGAGTAACCCGTTGAAGGAGTAAATTCTAAGTAACGAGCTCAGCTTCCCAAGGTCATGCTAAACCTAAACTTTGGATGACAAGTGGACTCAAAAGTTTGTGCTTTGTTCAAAGGAGACACGACTACTACCAACATGAGATAATATTCTTTTCACACCTGTCTTTCTTTGTTTTTTCTTAGACAAATGAATGCTATGATACAGAGGAGGAAACAAGTGTCACGAGTAAGCAACTGGTTGTAGCAGTGGAACATGCCTATGCTCAATGCAAGGAAGTGCATGCAGGATATGGACACTCAGAGGAATGTTTCCTTGTAGGGTACATGGTGTCAAGCTTCAAAGGATATAAACAAGGCTCTGCTTAGTTGATGATGCAAATTGATGAGATAATAGGCTTATAATGAAAAAGAGGGAATCGACAATAGGTTCAATACTGCAAGCAAGAGGGTGAGATGCAATTACAACTTAACTCCAAAGAATGTATTTTTTCATAAATTTAGTCTACTTGGTTTGAAAAAGGGTTAAACTTACACCAAATAGACGTCCTTTCAGATCCAATTTACGAGTGTGAAAGAGACAATTTCACTCAACAATATTTTCTCTTTTTGAGAGAGTCCGAAAAGAGCTTAAACAAGATTTGTGGGATTCCCATACGTATAGGTCAACATGCTTATGACTAATAAATGAGGTTCGAACGCAAAGTCATATTAGCTATAAGGGACTCCCGGTCCTACGTAAAAATATATGCATGGGCATCGAATGGCACAGAGGTTCTAACAAGGGCACTTATGTTTGCTAAGTCTCTACCATTTACTAACGACACTTCTAGTAGCGGATAGAAGGTTCTGTGTTGCTAATAAGTAGGTCCGTACCTAAGGCATATGGGTCGCAGGCATAAGATAATGAAAAAATGTAAAAATGGATGGACGACCTATCTTATATGTTGGTCAAGAGGATACCTACAAAAATCACGAACGTGCGGAAAAAAACTAGAACCGCAAGAATCTCTGGACAAAACCACAAAAACAACTCCTTCCACTGCACTATTAGTCCATTTAGGTCAAAAATTAAGCAAAACTCTACAAAGTGGGTAAAATTGTTTCTATAAATAGTAAAAACATGACCAATTTACCATATCGTTTGTATTTTTTAACCAAATAGTGCATTTTGGACCAAATTACCCCCGATCTTCATCTACCGATTGCGGGAGCTACGAGTGACAGAATTGGCGACCATATTGGGGAGTGAATCTTCTTTTCGGGGTTTGGAGTGTTTTTCTCCTTTGATTTATCTCAATTATCTTGAGTTTCTTGTCGTCTGATTGCTTGACAACCTATTTTCATTTTGAGTTTGAGTTTCTTGGCCTTATCCTTAACTTGACAGTGTTTCAATACATATATGGGGGTTTTACCTTGACAAACATGTACATACACAAGCTGTCTTTCTGTAGGGAGCGTATGTATGCGGTTTTCTCTTGAACAATCATGTACATCATCATTGTTTGCTTGATTGTTGAGTTTGATGTTTGTCGAGTCTTCTTAGATCTCTGTCATGACTGTTAAGTGCTTACAAAATGATAGGAAACCTTTCTTGGTTGAATTTTTGGGCAGTTTTTCTTTCTCATCATATTTTTCATTAGTTGTCCTTACATCTTGGGCTGGGTGTTTGCTTCTTGATATCCTTCTTGGTTTGTCTCTTTTGCTTACAGTAGGGTTTATATATCAAGCTATTATTGAGTCCTTGCATTTTCATTTCCTTTATATTGAAAATACATAAATATACATTTTGCATTATGGAATTTGATCTTTTGGGTTCCTATTATTGATCTTGATACATGTATGGAAAGATTGCATCTTATTTGAAATAACAAAGTTGAATTGAAAATTTCATTTTGAAAAGCTTATCATTTGTTAAGAATTGAAGTTAGGACTTTGCATTATATTCATATTCATTTATTTTACTTGCTGAGTCATAACATCATCAGTTTCATGACCACATCTTTTGAGTAAACAAAGCCACTAAAAGTAACGCTGATAAATTTAAAATTGATTAGAAACGTTTATTTTTCAGCGTGCACAAACTAGCTTAAGATTTAGAGCCTTGGAATAGGATTTTGTGAGTAAACTTCTCTAACGCTATTAAACTCAACATATGTGTCTGACTAAGGGAGTGGTGAAATCCATTGTATAATTGATGATGTCAGGAGGCTCCGCTCACACGAGAGTTAAGAACGAGGTTGCGCAAAGTCGGTTGAGGATATATCCCTCCAGTACCTTCTTAGCGTCAGAGATATTTCATGGGATCTATTCGTATATGGGGGTCTTGCTAGTACCTTTACCTCTGTGAGAGGTGATGCTTTCGATATTTCAGGCTTTGTTACCCTACCCATACGGTGGACCTGAATTACGACTGTTCGCTTGTGCATTAGTTATATCGTGGTGGCTTAGTTGTGTGACATAGGTAGCCACATAGGTTGCTTGTAGGTGTTATTATGCAGGTACCTTGCGTCAGATAAGGGTCAGACATCACACAACCTTTATGGAGGATTACCTCTCCGGGAGGATCTGACCGACTGCACTGTTAAGCCCACGAGGTCCCTTATAACTTATTCTAATACCTCTGATCTTTTGAAGGGAGTCTCAAGATCCTCTTGGGCGAGGCATACCTACTTTAGGGAGGGAGGCCCCTTTCAACCACTTTATCTTGTTTGTGTGCATATTGGCCTTTTTGTTTATTTTGGTGTGCTCTTTGATTGTTAGTTGGCCTTAGGATTTGTTTTTTACATCTCAAGTCTTGAGTCATCGTGGAGCCAGACCCGCTTCCTTGCAGGTTTCGCCTTTTTTTGAACTTACCACCACATATTGAGTCTTTTCCTTCTAAAAGGCGTAAAGTTATCAAACATGGTACACACACCTGCACCTACCGGACTTGTGGTCATACAAGTATGAGTACTGATTCGAGTCAGAAAGATATTGGGAGTCATTCGACTCCCATACCTATTAATGGAACTTCTTCTACTCCTTCGACCACTACAGTCATAGTGCTGGAGGTTCTAGTCATCACTCCTATCCAACCTATGGTTTCTACTCAACCTATAGTGACAAACCCTTTTGGGTCTATTTTTGGTACATCTAGGTACAATACTCAGTATATCCCTATGGCCTCTAGCCCTTTCTCTTATGGTATTCTGAATCTCACATCGCAATTTTCATCATCCATTCCAGTGACAAATACAAATCCTAGTATTGGACTTGGGGGCATGGCTCCTCCACATATTCTGTTCTTGTTTGGTGGTGCTCATATTCCCCAAATGACTCCTACGGTTGGAAGCCAACCTCTTTTTCACCCTGGGTCTAATCTTAGTCTTAATGCTCCTGGATGGAGTGGTCAACCGGGCAGACAAGCTCATGCTTATGTTTCATCCTTCACACCTACCCCCTCCACACTGATTCTGACCAACATGTTTGGCATGATGAATCCACCCACCTTTATCCTCCATATTTCCACCCGAGGGAGGTCAGTTCCATACTTTGGGAAACCACCAACGTGGAGCTACTCCGGTTGGGGAAATATTTACATCCCTCATTATAACATTCCTACTAGAATGGTTCCCAACTAGCCCCTTATGAATTAGTTTGGAGGGGTTATTTTTCAATCCCGGACAAGGCCATGGTGCATGCCAGAACCCTAGATGGGTTGCTATTCCCCAACATCAATCTTTCCTGAGAGCTTGGGGCCAGATGCCGCAACCCCGTCTCCCTTTTCTGGCCACGCTCAATTTTCCAGACTTGTCAAGATTAATGAACGACCCAGTGCGTCATGACCCGACATGGCCCCCCGTCCCCACCAAGCTTCCTTAAGATATTCCGAAATTTGAAGGAAATACTAGTGAGGATCCTGGTGTTCACATCACTACTTTTAATATTTGGTGCTCTTCCAATTCCCTTAATGATGATTCTATTCGTTTAAGATTGTTTCAAAGCACCCTCATGGGGGTTGCAGAGAAATGGTACGTAGAGCTACCTGGGGGGACATACAGTAACTTTAACCAGATGGTTTTAGTCTTTCTCAACCACTTCCAATTGTCGTTTTGTTACGATTTCGACATAGAAATTATGTTGGCCCTCCACCAGGACAAAGCCACTCATATCTCGGATCACATCCAAGAGTGGCGTAGACAAAAGAGGTTGATCAAAGCCTACATTCCTCTAGAGTTCTTGTTGGAATGGTTTCTTAAGTCTTTACTGCCTTATATTTTGAAGGATGTCTCTACATTCAGGGTAACATCCAAGGAGGAAGCGATTTTCAAATCCCAACAACTAGATCTCATATATGCTTAGTCTGGGATGTTATACAAAATTCTTCTTGACGCACTGAGGTCAAACTAGAACCCTAAACAGAAGCCCGCGATTCATGCCGATAGAATTATAGGCTCCACAAATGTTAAATCTATAGACTTGGTTAAAAGCGAGTTGAAAGAGTTGTCTCTAAGTCAGTCTATAGGAGGACAAGCTTTGTCTGTGTCCTCCACTCCCACTTAGTTGGTGGATGTACATTTTATGCAATCGTCGACTAACCTGAATGGTAACCAACAACCAAGAGGGAATAAAAGGAAAGGACATGGTAACAATCGTAAGGGTGGGAGGAATGATAAAAAACCCAAGGACAACACTAATAATGATAGATTGAAGGTTAATGGTAGTGAGGGAAAGAAAGAGAAGCGAAAGGTGAAATTCCCCTGTAAGATTTGTATTGATGATCACCTTACCCACTTGTGCCCCAAACTCGAGGAATCAATGATACTTTTATCTCTACTTCCCGCTATGTTGACTAATACTTTTTCTCATAACCAATACATTTCCTCGAGCTCCTCTTATTCCAGAAATGTAGTGAGTGGGAGTCAAAAACCACTGGCGCAAGACAATGAGCATCTATGCATCAATATGGTCAAGTCTCAGGCTAATGTAGCCACTTGGTCTCGTGATTATAGTTCTTTACAAGATGTTCTAGGTCTAGAGTCTCTCTTTCCTTCGGAGACACCTTTACAGATCGAAAATCCAGAGCCCCCACCTTGTATTCCAAAAGGAGTACTCAAACACTCTACCCACAAACCTAATGCTAAAGCTGCCCAAAATTACTCTATTGTTGAGGATTTGGGTCAAACCCCTTACGCGATGTTAGCTTTGGAGGTACTCCAGATGTGTCCTTCACTGAGGAATGCCTTGTTATCTATGTTAGGATATCTAGACCCCTACAACTTTAAGGTTATCAAGTTTGACGTCACAGATGTGAAGCCTCGCTTGCCTTACCATGTGGCCTTTAAAATCCATGTGGATTACTCAAAGTATACCATCAAACATAATGTTATTGATGAAGGCACTGCAATGTGTGTGATGTCCCTAACCTATTGGAAAGCCATTAGCCCTCCAACCCTCTCTCAATCTCCAACCATGTTGACTGCATTTGATGGTCGTTCTTTTCATCCCCTTGGTATTCTTCCTACCTTTCTGGTCCAGTTAGGGGGGAATAAAATGGAGGTGTATGTCGAGGTGGTTGATGCGCCCCTTGAATATAACTTATTACTAGGGCATAACTGGACTTATGCTATGACTACAGTTGTGTCATCCATTTTCTGTACTTTATGTTTTTCGCATGATGGGAAAATCATGACAACTAATCAATTGTCCTTTTCGCACACTAGCCCCAATGCATCAGTTGGACCTTCGATCCCCGTGATCGATAATTCTCAGCCGAAAACTAAGGATATTGGTGTTAGAATGTATTGCAACCTTATGGGTATCTTTGATTTCGTTTCACCAATTCATCATATCTATGCCATGTCCAATAGGTCTTCTTTGTCAATGAGGTCTGTTCCTTTCTGTAGTTCGTATTTTAACGATCCTTGTACCCTACCTTCCCCGACCCTATATTGTGAAGGTCAATCACATATTGGAATGAAAATGCCATTATCGGTGACAAAGATTGCGTATTAGGTTGTTCTCGACTCTTCTACCGATCCAGATCCTGTCTCCTCACAGATGGACGAGGAGGATCATGTTCTTAATCCCGTATGGGCCACTTCATCGTCTTTATCACATGATTGCCTCGATGATACTTTACCTTGGGATGGAGCAATCATAGAGGCCATGAATGGTTCTGATAGGCCATGGGATGATATGAATCATTGCTCTTACTTCCTCCCAGAGCTTTCTAGAATCGAATAAGAAGATTTTAGATCTACCTTGAGCGAGTTAGTCAGTCACACTGTAGTTCTTCTTGATACGCACAACATTTAATGTGAAGGAAACATGGTGAGTATTTCTCTTACCATCACGATTGATATCTCTCATATTCCTAGTAAAGTTGAAAATGTATATATCGGTGCAGATTGTTCACCTGAAGAAATTCTGATCTACACCGAACTCTTCAAGGAATTATGTGATGTATTTTCTTGGTCATATGAAGAGATGCCAGGAATCAACCCTTGTATTGTCGAGCATGAGATTAAAACCTACCCGGATGCTAAACCCATTCGTCAACGAATTAGAGCTGTTAATCCTAGGAGGGCCCCTACTATTAAGGCATAGGTGGAAAAACTGCTTAATGTAGGCTTTATATACTCAGTTCCCTTGACTGAATGGGTATCCAACCCCGTTCCCATGAATAAGGAGCAAGGAACCATCCGTGTGTGCATGGATTTTCAAGACCTAAATAAGGCCTGTCCTAAAGACAACTTCTCGACACCTTTCATTGATCAAATTCTCGATGAGTGTGCAGGAAGCAAGGTTTTCTATTTTATGGACGGATTTTCAGGATACAACCAAATTCAGATTAAACTCGAGGATCAACATAAGACTAAATTTATTTTTCCTTGGGGTACTTTCGCATACTGGAAAATGCCTTTCAGCGTTAAAAATGCCATAGAAACCTTCCAACGAGCCATGACCTTCGCCTTTCACGATATCAAGCATATAGTCGAATCGTATCTCGATGATCTCACTACTCACTCTCGTAAGAGAGTGGATCACTCTACCCACCTTTGACTAGTTTTTGAGAGATGTCGCTATTATCATATCCGTTTGAACCCTCATAAGTGCATCTTTTGCATTAGGTCAGGTCATCTTTTAGGATTCTTAGTTTTCGAGATTGGGATCATGGTGGATCCTTTAAAGGTTGAGGAAATACTTTGATTTCCTCCCCCGCAGAATATTCATTAGATTCAAGGTTTACAGGGGAAATATAACTTCTTACATCGGTTTATAGTAAAATATGCCAATATTACGAAGGGTTTCATGCGTCTCTTGAAGAAGGACACTCTGTTTATATGGGATGAGTGAGCCTAGGAATCCTTCGATGCTCTGAAGAAAGCCTTGGTATCAACGCCTTTGCTAAAGTCTCTAGACTACAGTAGAGATTACTTTCTTTATATCGTCGCGTCAGAAGGGATGATTGGTATGGTTTTGTTTAAGGATGATGATGAGCTCCGTGAGATCGTCGTTTACTATCTTAGTTGGCCCCGAACTCAAGTATTCTCATGTTGAGAAGCTAGCTTTGGCTATCGTACACACGGTTCAAATATTACGACACTATATATTGCTTTGCAAAACTACCGTAGTTGCTGACATCAATACATTTCAATACGTTCTTACTAGGCGTATCATAGGGGGGAAATATAATAAATGGATTTTCATCTTGCAAGAGTTTGATCTTGATTTTGCTTAAGCAAAATCCAAGAAATCGCTAGTTTTTTTCGAGTTAATATCGGAATTCCCACGGTTAGATGAGGATGTTATTCATGTCGATTCATTTGCAGATGAACACATTTTACTTGTCTCGTCTTCAGACCCTTGGTATGGAGTCATTTTAGTCTATCTTCAAACCTTGAAGTTCTCTCAACATCTTTTGAGAGAAGATTGAGGGCGCATACGATATCAAGCTAAGAACTACCTTATCATCGGTGACACTTTGTATCACCGAGGTGTAGATAATATCCTCTATCATTGCTTGAATCATGAAGAAGATGAGTCCATTCTTAATGACTGTTGCAGAGGGGCTTGTGGTGGTAATCTATCTGGGCTTGCGACAACCCAAAAGATTTTGCGAGCAGATTATTTTTGACCGTCTATTTTTAAATATTGTGTCAAAGCGGTCAAGAAGTGTCACCCTTGCTAGGTGTTCACTCAGAAGATGCGCATGCATCCAACCCCTCTTCACCCGGTCATTACTGTCGGTCCCTTCACTAAGTGGGGGGTGGATTTTGTGGATTGAAACCCAACTTTGGCTGGGGGGCATCAACATATTATCGTGGCCATAGACTACTTTACTAAGTGCACCAAGGCCATGCCTACAATTAAATCCGATGGTAAGACTGCTGCATTTTTTGTGTTCAATCAAATTATAGCCTGGTTCAGAATCCCGAGTGAGATTGTCACTGATCATGGTAGTCACTTTCAGAACGAAATGATGAAAGAATTAGCATCGAAACTGGGGTTTAAACATGGTCATTCTTCCCCTTACTACCCCCAGGAAAATGGACAAGTAGAGGCCGTGAACAAGTCTCTCAAGACCATTTTGTAGAAAATTGTTAGCCAAAACAAGTCTAACTGGCATCTCATGCTTTACTCGAAGCTTTGGGAATACCAAACCTTGGTTAAGACTTCCACTTGTTTTTCTCCTTTTCAGTTAGTACACAGTGTGGAGTCGATCCTACCTATTGAATGCAAAATCCCTTCTCTTAGATTGGTAGTTAAGCTCCTACTTGACACTTCCGATCTCGAACAACGCCTTGTACACCTAGAGAGTCTAGATGAGCAGTGTCGAGATGTCTCTACGACTATGAAAACAAATAAACAACGTGTCAAGGTCCAGTATAATAAGTCTGTCTGTCCTCGATAGTACGATGAAGGTGACTTGGTCCTCTTATATGATCAAGCCAAAGAACTGCTGGGGGCAAGCAAGTTCAACCCCATGTGGCACGGTCCTTATATCGTGCAACATGTCTATGAATTTGAAGATTATGAAGGGAATATGCTAGCTAAGCCAAAAAATGGGCTCTACTTGAAAATATATTATGATTGAGCCCCTAGCTTGGGTGTAACTCTTTGTATACTACTATATCTTAGTGTATCTTAGTGTATATATCTTTTCCCTTTTATTATCATCTTGCTTATCGAGTTTTCCCTTGGTTGGAAGATGTCAACGGAGTCTTTAGTTTACTTAGGATTCACAAACGGTGCCAGTCGTCATACACAAAACTTGGCTTCCACCGCTTGGGTTGTTTACTCACCCGAGGGTCAACTGGTGTCTTCAGGTGGTGTTTGCCTAGGGTCATCAATGAATAATGTGGCTGAATATAGTTCCGTTATAGAGATTTTATGCGATGCCATTTCACATGGTATTCGTTATTTAGAAGTTTGCATGGACTCCCAATTAGTAGTATGTTAGTTGAACGACAATTACCATGTGCGAGACCCTACTCTACTCTGACGATTCCTACGGGTATGACTTTTGGAACGACATTTTGGTTTTATTACTTATAATCACATACCTTGAAGTTCTAATTATGTATCCAATGCATATGCTAATTATGTTTTAGATTGGCATTTGTCACACAACTAAAGTAAAGAAAACACATTTTCCAATGTACACATTGTAATATAAGTAAATCCGAAGACCAATGTTTTATATTTCTTCAAAAACTATGGTGTTATAGTACAAAATTGGGGCTCACACCCTCAAAATACATATACAATCGATCAATACAATAACCATGACTATATGCCTATGGCGCCGGATGTGTGTCATGATAGCATAGTATGGTGTTTGCGAGACGCCAAAAAATTCGCACCCAAGCACGGGGCACACATACCACCTGCCACTGCATCACCTCCGACAGATCCTCTACCTGAACCATGGGAATTCTTTGCGTCAAACGAGACAATTTTCCCTGCACGTTTTGAAGCACTCTCTCAAAGTCTCCTCTCGCTCGCTCATCCCCCCAGTGCCTCCGCTAGTGTCGTGGGAGTCCATCTGGCCGTTGTGGACCGACATCTGCATAACAATACATGTTTTAATTAGTACTTGACATCATCCAATTTTTTTTTTTTCTTTTACAAAAATACAAAAAAATGAAATATTTAAATTTTTTTTCATACCTATGTCTCCATAGGAAGAACCTGGTGGTAATGGCATGTCCGAATCTCCTCTGAAGTATATCCATGCATATGGGTAGTCGTCTAGAGCTATCACTTGTCGACACCACCAGAAGAAAAAATCGTAATTGTAGGGTGTTGGCACCCTACCACCCCCCAACCGCCTCATAACCTTGGTCCACCGTGCCATGGCTAGATCGCGAGGTCCATGCGGAACAATATCGACTCTAGGGCCCAAGATTGGAACCCGCTCGAAGAAAAAATACATAAGATAGACACAACCCAAAGTTCCTCTTTCTACCTTGTTTGTAGTCTGTCAATTGGCTCTTCATGTTGGCCACCAATGAGGCGTACCAGTCGTAAAGTGTGGGTTGCAAGCACTCCACCGAGTAGAACATAAGTGGCCTTGATGCCTGATGCAACGAGGCCTACCCTGTGATCCATGCCAACACTAGGACAATTATCTTGAGACTCAGGTTGTTGATCGCTCTTATTGGGAGTTGGATCCCTACATTCTCGGTCCTTGCAACACAATGAGTGGCTATGTAGTCCTCTATATTCATGCCATTCCCAGCTCCCCGGGATTTGAGGTTCACCACCTCACCTCGACCTGATAATCCTGTCAAAAAGTATATGTCCTTGAATTCAATCCTCAATGGTTTCCCATCAAGGTTGAAGGCCTCTGTATCTAGATCCTAGTAGTTCACCAACATCTGGAGTAGTCTTACTTGAGCCCTCATTCCTTTGAGAGCCCAAAATTTATATAACCCACATCTTCTTAATGCCATTTGGGCCCCTGGATCTCTTTCTACTGCAACATCAACCTCTTCATGCTCTCTTTCTCTCCACTCTAGCACCATCCTGCAAGTTTAAAATCAAATTTTGAGTCAATATCATTTAAAAAATTCAACTCATGGAATTGTACGTGAGATGCAGTTTACACAGTCACGTATAGGGCTGCATATACGCGGTCTGTTTTATGCCCTAGTTTCTAATTTATGCCTTAAAATACTCAAAAATTGAAGCCGAAATTAAAATTTTAAACCAACAGAAATGAAGGGAAGGGAAATAAGACTTACTTGGTCCAGACGGTTGTCGATTTAGTCACTCGTAGCTCCCACAATCGACTGATGAAGATCGAGGGCAATTTGGTCCAAAATACATTATTTGGGTAAAAAATACAAATGATATGGTAAATTGATTTTTTTTTACTATTTATAGAATTTTTTTACCCAGTTTGCACAGTTTGTTTAATTTTTGACCTAAATGGACTAATAGTGAAGTGGAAAGAGTTGTTTTGCTGGTTTTGTCCAGGGATTCTTGGGGTTCTAGTGTTTTGCCGTCTGTTCGTGACTTTGGCATGTATCCTCTTGAACAACATATAGGATAGGTCGTCCATCCATTTCTGCATTATCCTATGCCTGCGATCCATATGCCTTAGGTACGAACCCACTTATTAGAGACACAAAACCTCCTGTCTGCTACTAGAAGTGTCGTTAGTAAATGGTAGAGACTTATCAAACATGGGCGCCCTTGTTAGAACCTCTGTGCCAGTCGGTGCCCATGGAGATTTTTTTCCGTAGGACCTGGAGTCCCTTATAGCTAATATGACTTTGCATTCAAACGCGGGTTGTAATGGTGCAACCTACATATACACATGCTGTATAGCTGTTAGGGCGCGTATATGTGGAAAAATATGTTTTTTAGCTTTGGGAATTGCAAAAAAGGGACTTCAAATTTGCATAGGGAAATGGAAAAGGCCTTCTGAGCAAGTTGCATGGGGTGAGGCAAATCTTGCTATAACAATAATTTTGGCCTTGGTAAACGTGGGTATCATTTTCTTGTTCCTAGTCTTCCATCCCACTATACAAGCATGCCTATTAAAACTCTTGTATGAATATATTACAACTTTTCTACTCTCTTTTTCCCCATATATTGGAAGTCATCCACCATCCAATATCTTTATCCTTGATCCTAAGGTAACTAAAATATTAGATATTCAAAGAAATATTATGGAAGGGTTTCACAAAGAATACTTGAAGTAGCCCCCGAGGTGTAGAATAGTTGGTGATGGAGTGTACTGTTAAGGCACTTCGTAAATCCTTGACTTACCTTGTGTGCCATGTGAGGGGCCATGTGAGCATGCCTGGATGTTATAGTGGTATTAGTCAGATAACTCGACCTTGACTAGTTGCTGATTCCACCAATCACACAAAAAAATACCCGAAGTATACTTTGTTTTCACCAAGAGACTCAATTTCTCTTAAACTTCACTATTAATCATACTTATCTCTAGATTGAGAATGACTCTATCATCACTCTACACTATCTTCAAGGTCAACTATCTCATATAATTTTCTCTCATCTTATGGAGTTCAAGGTTTATTTGTGATGGCTATGGATGGAGACTAAGCATTAAAAACATTATGGCCAATGTATATAGATGCTATGTACCAAGGAACCAAATCAAAGTAACTCTTCATTTTCTCTTATTTAATATATTATGATATCTATGGTTGATTTATTGATTATTTAGATATCCTTGCAATTTGAGATCTTTGATTCACTACAAAGACTAGCGATGTGGCACTCACTTTTGGAAGAAGTTGTTACATATCCCAAAATCTAGATCTATCCAA
>JASDQU010502762.1:76107-86618 GCA_032191745.1 Picea mariana | reverse complement strand
TATGCAAATGCGGGATTTGACATTTCATCTCCAAAGAAATCGAGGTGACAAAAGGAAGGAGGAATCGATCTAGTGATTGGGTGGATTTTCACACATTATTGACCTGTGTTACATCAAAACCATATGGAAATTTCCATTCAAATTCTACAGATATGGTTAAGTTCAAGATTTCCCAAAAATCCAAAAAGAAAATCCATCCACTGAATTGTTGACATGTCATCATCAAATTTTTCTTGTAGAAACAGTGTCGTTGTTTTCTATTGTATTAGATACTTTTTACACATCTGTCGATGCAAGAATCTCAATATTGCATTTAGAAAACAAGATGAAATAGGAAAAATCCTTCGATCTTTATTCGCTCTTACCGCCATTTTAGAGCTCAAGATTAGTGATTTTCCATCTTCATTTTGGAGATATTTTTGATATATATCCAAAATTTTGTAATGGAAGATATTTCATGCTTATTGAAAAATAAGGTTTTAACATTAAAAAGGACAACAAAATACAAGTTGAAAGGTCGATCTTGTATTAAATTTTTAAAATAAAATTATTTATTTTGTGATGGTCCTTTGTCCTAAACCTGGTCTGAAATCGAATAAGGAGGTCTAAGGATGATTGTGCTTATGTGATGGTGTTTTTCTTATGATTGCTTTATGTGGCGATTTATGTCTACTTTTGACATTATCAAATGCACAAACTAAAATTCAAGTTAATGAAATTCAAGGACAATGAAGCACATGTAATCAAGAAACAATGAAAATTAATCAAATGTGAAATTCAAATTGTTGCAACAATGGACACACCAAGCTAATATTCAAGACGAACTCAAAGCATCATCCAACATTAAAATTTGAAGATCAATTTTGGAATCAAAATTCATTATAAACTTGCAATATTCGTTTGTAAGTGTTAGTATCAATCTTATGTTGACTTTGTTATTGGGTGCATTCTCGGTTGAACCTGACACCCACAACTTGCTTGTACCATTATTTTTCTAAGTCTATAGGTTTAGTGGTTAAAACTAAAAACATTGTAAAAATCATACTTTGGGGTGCATTTTTGGTGGTATCCGACACCCTCGTCTTGCTAGAGACAAATTCAAATGAGTGTGACAAGTTCAAGCGAGCGATTGAAGTAAGCGAGTTGAAAGTAAGCCTTATTTTTTCGAGTCAAATTTTAATCAAGATCTTCCTGCACAAGGAGACCTCATTTAGTATTTTGAAATGGCTCAAAGTCTCGAATTATTAGAGTTTTTTAACACTCTAATAAACACCACTGAAGGAAACAACGTGATATTGAACAAAGAAACTCTTCAATCAGTGCTAACTTGTTTTCAAGTGACAGAAGCTAAAGTTAGAATTCTTCAATCTCAATCCCAACTATTGAATGATGATTTGATAGATCTAAAAAAGGAACAACTAGTGAAACGTTCTGAACTAGTTTTTGTTCAGAACAACCTTCTCTATAATGATGATGATGATTATAAAGATGATGATGCTGATGTTTTTGATCAACATATAGTGAAGGAGAAACTCAGTAAGACAACTCCATATGCATACGAAGATGAAGCTATTTTTGAACCTTCATTTCAAGAGTTTTCTTTTGAATTTAGTGAAGACAATATTTCAATGCTGCAACAACATGCAGTAAATCAACTTTCACAGATTTCAAAGAAACAGGTTCAAAATAATCTTTCCAATACCATCATCAGAACTTGGGAAGAAATCATTTACAAAAAGAATAGAACAGGACTAGGATATGAGAAGGAAGTTACCTTTCATATTCCCAATTATTCCAAACCAATCCAGTTCGAAAGTGTTGGATTCCTTCAAGAAGTTTCAACTTCATCTGTTCAAGTTCAACATCATAATGCAAAATGCCAACATTGCAATCAAGTTGGTCACAAGGATAATTAGTGTTTTGATCTCCATCCTTTCCAACATTGTGGCAAGCATAACCATTCTTCAGAAAAATGTTCAACACCGAAGAAACCTACAAGATTGAATATTTACTATGAGTGGATCGATCCTTGGCAGTGGTCATATACAACCAAGTGATTATATAAGTCTCACTATAGAATTCAATATTGAGTAAAGAACAATATTGCAGCACATAACATTTTTGTACCTCACACAAGTGGTCCCCTTATGGCGTAGCTTTCAAGCATGGCCCTCACAAGATGAGATAGCATGTGGTTGTTTCCACATGCCCACTTTGCATTGTACTCAAATGGAATAATTATGGTACTTTCTTGATCATAAAGGGGGGAGTAAAATGATGTAACTCTTCTATACCTTAAGGGGGGGAGTTCAAAATCAAGTGAATATGGTTCGAGAAGCCACTTGTGGTCTCTCCTTTCAGTTGACAAAGGGGAGAATTGATGATGGAATTGAAGATGGTTGTTAGATCAAAAGTTTCGACAACAAATATGCTAGATGGGAATGAAATTTTCTAGATGGAAGAATTTGGCAGAATTATGGTTCAATGACTTGCAATTGAATCATACACATGATACATTGGGATGCTGTTGGACACCTAAAAGTGTCAAAATTAGTTAGTGGTCATAAACAAACCATTAGATACATGGTATCAATTGGTTAGTGGTAATCCCAAACCACAAATTCAAAGAGCACTTCAGTGATACACTGATAGTAGAGTGGTAATAGTACATGTTCACCAATTAGCAGAAGACATTAGATTCTTCTAGCTAAAATACTTGGAAAAATGATCAAATTTTCAAGCAATCAGGGACTGTTAAGATATTGTAGTTGTTCACTTCCATATCTCATCTCTTTTCTATTTCATTTCAAATGAACCATTCAACATCCATATTGGCGGTTTTTTCAGGAATTTCTTCGTTGAGGCTCAACTCAAGAGTTTCAGTATGAATACTTGGAAATGATACCAGTTTGTTTATGCTTCATTGCTGGTATTATTGATAAGACTTGTGATCGAGGGGGGGAATGTTATCCTATGGATTACCTTTACCAATCACTAAGTCTAATTGTGACCTATATTTTTATTATTCATTTATGATATTAGTAATATATCCTCAAGTGATGATTAATGAGTTAGTTAAGATTTCCTAGCCTAGTCATTATGCATGATTTTAGGATCTAGATCAAATCTCTCCATGAGGTGGAATCATCCATTGTATTATACATATGTAACATTGGTGTGAATACATTGAGTGTTGGCTAGTGAGCACTTTTCGTCATCTTGTTGTTATTATGCATATTTTATCATTTGTAAAGTAGGATAATCATAAATATAAATGAAAAAGGATTTTATTATAAATATGATTTACAATATAATGAATTAAATTAAAATGTAATTAAAATATAAATTATATAAATATTTTAAATAAAGATGGAAAAGGAAAAAGATTGGATCCAATGTGTGGTAAAAAATGTTCCTATTGAAACAATGGTTAAGAATCTAATATATCATTTGATTTATAAGACCATTTCGAGGAACACTTTGTAAATAAAAACACAGTAACAAAAAAATTTCAATGAAAATATAAGTGATGTTGAAAACATCAAAGAAAAAGAAAAGAAATTGAATGAGACTAGGTATCATGGCATGGTGACAGAACATGTTGGAGCATAATAAATACAAGATAAATGTCAAAAGAGTGAATGCAAATAGGTATCATTTCAAGGTGTAGATAATAGGTTGGAGCATAATATATACAAGATCAATGTTAAAGGTGCGTCCAAAGGTGGTAACATGCAGGTAAGAGATCTCATCTTATGTGAGAGAGATGGAAGTTTGACCTAGAGCTATTTATACGAAGAAATAGAGTTGTATCTTTGATGGGGCCAACATAGTCATTTGGAGTGATAAATTCTAAAAAAGAGCTCTTTGAAAGAGTTTGGCTATAATTTTGATATGTAAAACCCCTAATCTATCCACAAGCAAGTTTTATAAAGGTGGGTTACTAATATATCGATTCAGGGAGAAAACAAGCTAAAACACACAAACAATTACAACACACACCCTTCTATAGAATACCAGTGGGAAATCAAAACAAAAATACTATTGATTCGAACCACATATCAAAATTTAAATTACATCAAGCCTAGTCTAAGAGAAATTCATGAATGGTTACTTGTGTGGTTGAAACCCACTACAAAAATATCCAATAAGGTAATGGTCTTCCTGTGTGGGATGAAACTTTATTTCTCCCTTCCTGAGTGGTTTCATAACCTCAAATTATTCCCTCCATATTAATTGTGGTTCACCAACCCTTTTCCATTGCATCCATTCTTCTTTTAAATTCTCCCCTTTTTCCTCTGAATCGATTCTCCTTCCATTGCCTCAACGAACAATTAGAAAAACCTCTTGGAGTTCTCCTCCTTCTTGGAATTAAAAAACTCTTGCTTGACGCAGGAATTGGTTGCAACTCATCATGAAGAAGGCCAACATGGAGAATTCAAATGTGTGCGGTCACAGTGTTGAAAATGAAGAAACATTGCGACACTTATAAAATTCCACCATACACAGGAGTTTCAACACAAGTTTTATCACAAGTTTCAACATACAAAAGAGTAGCTGCATGAGTAACATAAATTCAAATTCATGTAAAATGACTAAATAAGATGGACCACTATCACAGTCCTTATTCAAATTATTTCCTAATTTGAAGAATAGAAATACTTTTGGGTGATGCAGATTGCCCGAGCCCGAGGATGCTCCTACATCAGATACCCTTGGTAAGAAAAACATGAGCTCCATATAATGTGCATATTATTGTTGAGGAGAATATTTCAGAACATTTGCTAATTGATCTTCAATCACCCACGATGCATCCTCCTCCCCTCAATTCTTCCACTTGATTAAATATTCCATGTACTCCTTCTTATGAGTCTTCTTACCAACTCTTGTAGCTAGAATTTATTCAATATGATCCTCTGACTTAATTGGTAGATGTTGTTCCCATTTTCTAGGGGTATATTCATCTTCTCTTTTGTCCCCTTCATGAAACTAATAGAGGTCAACAACATTGAATGTAGGAGATATGTCAAACTTCTCTGGAAGTGCCAACCGATAAGCATTACTAGAGATATTTTTCAGAATTCCGCATGGATGTATCTTCTTGTACTTGAGTTTATTATATGTGCCTCGAGGAAATTTCTCCTTATTCAAGTGAGCCATGACCAACTTAGCCTCTCAGAATACCTTCCATCTCCTATGTTGATCTTCTCTTTGTTTATAAATTTCATTGTTGGTATGCAATTTCTTCTTTACATGTTCTTGTAATTCATGCATACTGTCCACCAAATCATTCTCATCAACACTCTTCTTTCCTTCCAAATCCAAAAATGCAACCATATCTACCACACATTTTGGCGACCGTCTATAAACAACTTAAAATGGAGTCTTTCCCATAGATCTTTTCACTGAATCATTATATGTGAACTCAACTTGGGATAATGCCAAATCCCATTGACTAGGATTCTTTACACTTAAACTTATCAACAAATTTCCTAGACTCTTGTTCACTAATTCTTTCTGACCGTCCGTTTGAGGATGCTATGCCAAACTGTATAACAAATATGAGCCTAAATTTTTCTAGAGTGTCCTTCAGAAATTCCCAATGAATCTTTCATCTCAATCTAAAGTAATGCTCCGTGGTAATTCATGCAATTTGACCACCTCTTTGAAAAAAAACCCAACTACTTCACTAGCATCACTAGTCTTCTTACACGTTATGAACATTGAAGTGTGCCATTTTTTAAAATCTATCCACAACAACCATTGTTGAGTCATGTTTTATATGTGTGATAGGTAATCCTAAGACAAAATCCATACTGATATCCTTCCAAGGTCCTTTGGGTACTAGAAATGGAGTATAGAGTCCCGTGTTCTGACTTTTTACTTTGGCTAGTTAACATATCCTACAACCTTCAACAAAAATTCAGATATATTTATTAATGTTGGGCCAAGAATATCTCTCCTACACCAATGTTTTCATTTTATACAAACCAAAATGTCTTTCTAAACCACCAATATGAAACTCTTTAATGAGATTCAACCATATGGAACTTCTGGGAATACACAACTGCTGATTTTTAAACAAAACCCCTCTTGGATATTGTAGTCAAAATATGGTTTTGTATCAAAACTTCAATGCTCCTTACACGCCTTCCAATCTTCTAAGAAATATGAATCTTCTTCATACAATTTATTTAGACAATTCATACTTACCACTTCTATTGACACGGTATTAAGTAACGTTGTCCTTCGAATGAATTAATGCATCATCTACCTTATTAGACTTCTCATACCTTTGTTTCAACACTAAAGAATAACTTTGCAAGAACTATACCTATTTAGTATTCTTTTGATTCAACTTACCTTGGTTGTTAATGTACTGCAGATATTTGTGATATGTGAACAAGACAAGCTCCTTCGACTGTAGATAATTTCGCCATTTCTTCAAGGCTTACATAATAGCATAAAATTCTTGATCATAAACATAGTACTTCTTTCTCGGCTCATTCAACTTCTCGCTAAAAAATGCAATGGGTCTGCCTTATTGACTTAGAAATGCTCCAATTGTTGTTCCGCTAGTGTCACAATCAACCTGAAACACTTTATTCAAATTTGGTAATGATAATATTGGATGCGTTGTTACCTTTTTCTTGAATTCTTCAAATGAATTCTCTACTGCTACAGTCCACTAAAACAATCCCTTCTTCCTACATTCTGTAAGAGGTGCACATATTTGGCTAAAGTTCCTAATGAATTTTTGGTAGAATCCTGCCAATCCATGGAAAATCCTCACATCGAATGTGCATCTTGGTGTTGGCCATTTGATAATAGCCTTCACTTTCTCAGGGTCCATTTTAAGTCCTTCTTTTGAAACCCCAAAACCAAGGTACACCAATTCTTGCTGCATGAATGTAAACTTCTTCAGGTTTATCAATAGTTTCTCTTCCTTAAAGCACTGTAGTGCTACCCTTACATGCTCAACATGCTCTATTCTAGTCTTGATAAAAATAAGTATATTTTCCAAATGTACAACCACAAACTTACCCAAAAATGGTTTCAAGACTTCGTTCATCAATCTCATGAACATGCTAGGCGCATTATTTAACCTGAACGACATCACCAGCCATTCAAATAGTCCATATTTCATCTTGAATGAAGTCTTCCCATTCATCACCTTCTCTAATTCGAATTTGGTGATAGCCACTCTTCAAATCGATTTTAGTAAAATATTCCGAACCACTTAGGCAATCCATAAGGCCATCCATTTCGGGAAATGGAAATTGATACTTGATAGTGATATTGTTTATGGCATGTGAATCAATACACATTCACCATTCCCCTATTTTCTTGGGCGTCAATATTGTTGGTACTACACAAGGGCTCAAGATATCAAGAATCAACCCTTGGTCAAGCTGTTAGGGTCCTAACCTGCACATAGGTATAACAATATATTCGGATGTAATAAAGGTTAATATTAATAAGGCCTTGTAATAAAATAGAATAAGTCGAATGTAAGAAGACCTAATAGAAGCTTCTGCTTTGAGAAGGATCTTCCTCTATATGCTTCTTTTGATATACATATTTAGTATAAATAGGAGTCGAGGGTATGAGAACCCTAGCTTGGATATTATTTTAATAGAACTCTGCTCTACTGGAGGTTTCCCCCTCGAAGAGGCCCATGAACATTGCTCTCAGAATCAAAGTGCTATTTATGTTGTTATTCTTATATCATTTCAGTGTTATTGTGGTGATTTTTATGGTTACATTGTTGTTATTCTTCCATTTCTATCATTTTATTTCTATTATACATACTTTTTATATCTGGTATATTACAAGTGGTATTAGAGCACTTTCCTCGGCATAAATTGTGGGTAATTTTTTTCAGGGTAGAGACGTATTCCAATGTATTTAATCCATAGAGATCTATCGTTACACACATAAACCCGCGGTTGAGGGATTCATACATGTAGGAAATACAAGTGGTACTTAAGCACACATCTGTTGGCCACCCTTGTAACCCTTGTTGGTACCCCTTCGAGTGGTAGAGCATCAAACAACACCTGTGTACGGATTGGCCTAGATTACCTGAAGCCCTCTTTAGATAAATTGATCAGCTTCCTGACTGCTATAGTGACACCAAGAACAACACTCGAGAAGATACTCTCTAGTACCTGGGTAGTTAGGTAGTACAGCTAAGGGTACTGTCTAGCCTCCTTAGAAAGTTCCCTGAGATATTGGGCCGAGTACTACTGTTGGACCCCACATGTATATTAGAGAGCTATAGCACATGGAAAACCCTTGTCTATAGAACCCTTGAATACCTAACCCTTGGGGATAGAAACATAAACAAAGTAAAACAAACAAGATCTTTTGCCGTGCAACTGTGTTCGGGTTGCCAAATCACTACACATTTCTTCCTAGTTCAGTATTTGGGCATTCCATCAGAGTCATCTCTTTTCCCTTATCACCTTCATACATATCATTTTTCGGCAAAATTGTTGACCCCACCCATCCCTCTTCGGTTCCCTCATCCTCATGGCTCATACCTGTAGCTAATTCTTGGAAGCTCACTTCAATACCTTGCAATATAATCTCACCGAGACCCAACAAGAAGTGAAACAACTAAGTGCCACTGTTTTCTCCATCAATACAACCATGCATTCCTCAATGGAGGAAATCAAACAAGACCTGACCACCTAGCTCGATTCTATCTTTTCGACGCTCTGCACCAAGCTGTATATCCCTACAGATAACCCTTCCTCTGACTCACCTTCACATAATGAAGCTGAAAATTCCTCTCATTCCCATAACTTTCAACACCGTCACTTTCAACGTGACCTACGCCTTCCGCGGGTGGATGTGACCAAATTTGATGGTTCAGACCCCACTGGTTGGGTAACCTAAATGGAAAATTATTTCTCTTTATACAGTATTACAGATGACTTGGCCAAACTCCGGTATGGTGTTCTCCATCTAGATCAAAAACGTTGGCAATGGTGGCAATGAAGAAAAAAATCCCGTCAAGGGTATATTGCTTGGACACACTTTGTGGCAGATATTTATGAATGATTTGACACTAACACCAACCATTTGGGCTGTTTGACAAAGTTGAAACAATCAAGAACAGTGGAAGACTTTATAGCTACCTTTGAGTGCCTAGCTTTTCAGACAGAGGGCATGTCTGATGCCTTTTTTTGAGAGTGTTTTATCAGTGGCCTCAAGGATGAGATTCAGGCCCATGTCCTCATGGCTCAGCCTCAGAGTTGGGTGGAGGCTAGTAAAAGAGATAAATAATCACAACAGGTTCTATCTTCTCAAAACTAGAAACCCTCCTTTATCCCTCGCACTAAACCAATAAATCCCACTACTCCCTCCACTCCACTAAAGATCCAAAAATTGACAAAGGATGAAATGGATGAACTCCAACTCAAAGGCATTTGTTATAATTATGATGAAAAATATTTCCCGAGCCACAAGTGTAAGGAACAAAATATTTTTATGGCCATCTCGGAGGATATTTCAGAAGAGGATGTTGAAATTCCCCTTGTGTCTGAGTCACCTGAAACCACTAACATAACCCCACCCTTAGACCCTCCCAAAGTAGAACTGATCATTTCCCTCAATGCTCTCACTGGATTCTCTGCTCGCCAAAGCCTCAAGCTAATTGGTTACATCAAGCATAGGAAGGTCATCATTCTGGTTGATAGTGGAAGCACCCATAATTTTATTCATCACTACATTTCCCAAGAAACTCATTGCTACATCCATGCCATCAATAATTTCCAAATCATGATTGCCAATGGTGGCTCCATGAAATGTGGAGGGCATTGTGAAAATGTGCATCTCCAAATTGGTGACTACCACCTGAAATCTCATATGTTTGCTATCGAGATGGGCGGTTGTGACATTGTGTTGGCTGCATACTGGCTAAGGACTTTGGGTCCCATTCTCATGGATTTTAAGGAATTAACATTGCAATTCGACTAGGAGGGCCACCAATATAAGTTCCAAGTCATCACTGCTAGTTCACCTGAGATCATTAGTTCCCATCGCTTGGAAAAGCTGCTCAAAAAAGGTGATTTTGGTGTTATTACCCAACTCCATGCCATACAAGTAGTAGAGACACCCTCGGTGCTGCAAGAACTCCAAGCCATCCTTTCTAAACATCAAGTGGTCTTTTCCACTCCCCAGGGAATCCCTCCTTCCCATGGTGTTCATGATCATTCCATTCCCCTTGTACCCGAAATCCTTCCTCCCAATATCCATCCGTATCGTCACCCCTTTTCCCAAAAAAATGAAATTGAGAAAATGGTCCAGGAAATCCTTAATGCAGGCATTATCCACTCTCGTACGAGCCCCTACTCTTCTCCTATGGTCATGATCCTGAAGAAAGAAGGTTCTTAGTGAATGTGTCCTGACTTCTGTGCCCTCAACAAACTTACCATTAAAGACAAATTTCCCATTCCTGTCATTGATGACCTCTTCGATGAATTGAGTGGTGTTGAATTCTT
>JASDQU010502762.1:48454-75827 GCA_032191745.1 Picea mariana | reverse complement strand
CTGGCCTCACCCAAAGACTCTCAAAATATTTTGTGGATTTTTGGGCTTAATAGGCTATTATCGCAAGTTTGTTAAGAATTATGGAAATATTGCAGCACCTCTCACTGCACTCCTAAAAAAGAAATCTTTCACTTGGACTCCAACTGTTGCTCAAGATTTTCAAACCTTGAAGATGGCCATGTGCACCACTCTAGTCCTGGCCAATCCTGATTTCACAAAGACCTTTGTCTTGGAATGTGATGCTTCAGGGAAAGGAATTGTTGTTGTCCTTATGCAAGAGGGTCGGCCTTTGGCCTTTACCAGCAAGCAATTATCTGAAAGAAATCTGGTCAAATCAATCTATGAAAAGGAAATGTTGGCTTTTCTTCATGTCGTTGATCTGTGGCGTCCTTATCTATTGGGGCAACACTTCCAAATTAAGACAGACCATCAAAGCCTCAAGTATTTTCTGGAACAACACATTTCCTCCCCAGAGCAACAAAAATGGGTGACTAAGCTATTTGGATATGATTATGAGATCATTTACAAGAAAGGAGAAGATAATGTGGTTACATATGCACTTTACCGAAAATATGAATATGAAGGATCCCTTTTTTCTCTTTCCTTCATTGTACCGGATTGGCTCCAAGTCGTTCGCCAGGAATGGCTACAAGATCCCAAAAGTTTGCATCTGATCCAACAATTGTATTCCAATGCTCCAGCTTCCCCAGGGTAATCTTGGCTCCATGATGAGATTTGATACAAATGCCATTTGTATTTAAGTAAACAATCAAAAATTAAATCCACGGTACTTTATGAGCTTCATGCTACACCCACAACAGGGCACTCCGGTTTTACCAAAACCTATGACAGGGTCAAACATTCTTTTTTTGGGGATGGTATGAAACACGAAATTCGTAATTTTGTCACTAAATGTGATGTGTGTCAACACAATAAGGGACAAATAGTTAAATCTCTAGGCACACTACAATCGCTTCTGATTCCACCTACTATTTGGAAGGATATCTCTATGGATTTTATTACAGGCTTACCCAAATCTGGAAATAAATCAGTCATCATGGTGGTTGTTGATCTCCTTTCTAGGTATGCTCATTTCTGCACTCTTCAACACCCATTTACAACATCCACAGTGGCTCAAATTTTCATGGATCATGTCTTCAAGCTTCATGGCATGCCACACTCTATTGTTTCTGATCACGACTCAACTTTCACCAGCAATTTTTGGCAAGAAATGTTCAAGCTACAAGGCACCCAATTGCATCTCAGCATAGCTTATCATCCTCAGACTGATGGTCAAATGAAATTTGTCAACAAGTGTTTGGAAACATATTTGAGGTGTTTTACCTCAAAAAATCAAAATCAGTGGGCTCAATGGTTACCCTTAGCTGAATGGTGGTACAACACTTCATACCATACAAATACACGCATGACTCCTTTTGAAGTGATATATGGACAGAAGCCACATTCAGTTCTCTCATACTTACCTGGTGTCTTGAAGGTCCAGGCGGTTGACCAAACACTTACAATTTGAGAGGATATTATTCGTACCCTCAAAGAGAATTTATTCATTGCACAGAATCATATGAAGCAACAAGCAGATCAAGGTTGCTATGAACGTCAATTTGAACAAGGGGATCAGGTGTTTCTTAGATTGCAACCTTACAAGAAAAATTCCCTCAAGGCCAAGCATTTTCAAAAGCTAGCACCAAAATTTTATGGTCTTTATACCGTTCTCAAGAGTGTGGGACAGGTGGCCTATCAGTTAGATTTTCCCATTCATTCGAAGTTACATCCTATTTTTCATGTTTCATGCTTAAATAAGGTGATTGGAACTAAGTGCCAAATTCAAACCAACCTTCTTGAGTTAGCCGAAGAAGGATCCATTTGGCTACAACCACAAGCAGTTTTGGACCAGTATGAGCGTCGCCTGCATCATAGAACCATCAAGGAAGTGTTATTCCAATGGAAAGATACAACTCCAACAGATGGCACTTGGGAACCAACTACTATTCTGCAACAATTTCCACATCTCAAGCCTTGAGGACAAGGCTGTTTTTAAGGGGGAGGACATGTTAGGGTCCTAACCCACATATAGGTAGAACAATATATTCAGATGTAATAAAGGTAAATATTAATAAGGCCTTGAAATAAAATAGAATAAGTCTAATGTAACAATACCTAATAAAATCTTCTGCTTCTAGAAGGATCTTTCTCGAGATGCTTCTTTTGATAGACATATTTAGTATAAATAAGAGTCGAGGGTATGAGAACCCTAGATTGGATATTATTTTAATATAGCTCTGCTTGACTGGAGGTTTCCCCCTCAAAGAGGCCCATGAACATTGCTCTCAGAATCAAAGTGTTATTTTTGTTGTTATTCTTATATCATTTCAGTGTTATTTTGGTGATTGTTCTGGTTATATTGTTGTTATTCTTCCATTTCTATCATTTTATTTCTGTTCTGCATACTTTTTATATTTGGTATATTACACAAGCAATTCTTTCACTTGCCAATTCATCTCTTCACTCTTTGATGGAGTCATTCGATAAGGCACTTTATCTGGTAAACTTGATCATGGAATCAAATCAATTTTATGTGATATACTATGCAAAGGAGGTAACCATGTGGGTAATTACTTTGCAATAATTTCTTTAAAGTATTCCAAATTGCGTTGGATTTCTATTGGTACAAAACTCCCCTTTTCAGCCTCTTGAACCTTCTTTGGAAATATAGCTAAAAAATGCCCATTATGTTTCTGCTCCTTTAGGAACTCCTTGGATGAACAAAACATAATGCATTTATTACTGTTGTTCATGTCTTTGCTGCAATTGTTGTTTTTACTCCTACCATATTCACTCATTGGTGTCAACTTGTAATGTTGTCCATTTTGAACAAATTCATATGAATTTTCCCTTCCATCGTGGAAAATATTTCAGTAAAAAATCGATGGTCTTCCAAGCATAATATGGAATTCATCCATATCCACTACATCACATAACACTTTCTCCTTAAAATCCCCAATATGAAATTTTAACAAACACTGTTCAGTCACAAACACCTGTTGGCCTTTTTGCAACCATGAAACTCAATAAGGATTAGGATGTGGTTCACATTTAAAATTTAGTTTCTTCTTGACCTCAGTATAAATCAATTTTTATATACTTTCTCCATCAATAATCAAGTTACAACATTTTCCTTCAACTTTGCATATGGTCTTAAAAACTATATTCCTCTGTTCAGGCTCTTCTATTAACTTATCTTTTGATTTAAGTAAAATTCTTTGAAAAATCAAGTTCTCACCTTGTTCGTGTCGAAGCACAACCACATCTTCTCCAACCATCGATGCATCACCTTCCATGGTAACCTACATTTTAGCATGACCTCTTTTACTGGGACCTTTCTTTTCTGGACATTTCGAGGCTTTGTGACCTTCCACTCCACATCTATAAAAAGTAATTACAAACTTTCCATTTCCTCTTCTGAATCCTCTGCCTCTACCAACTCCATTTACTCTGGAACTTTGGATACTTTTCGATTCCTCTTATTTTTCATTTTCTTTAGCAGTGCTTGTTCTACCTCTTCCCCTTAACTTTGGTTGGATTTTCCTGTCAAATTTCTCCTCCACCTTCAGGGAAATTTGATAACCTTAATCTACAATACAAAAATAATGTGCACTCATTTGATCCTGGATTGTATACATTAGTCCATTAATGTATCTGGACACATGTTGATACCCTTGATCCTTAATACCATATCTGAGTGACATCCTGAAAAAACTCTTCAATGTATTCACATACAAAAATATCATTTTGCCTCAGATTTTTCATTTGTCTACACAGATTCTACTAGTAGTCCACATGCAAGAACTTTTCTTTGATTTACTCACCACATTCTTCCAAGTCTTGATCCTTTCCCGCCTATTTTCAACTCTATCTTTCTACAACATGTCCCACCAAAGGGAAACATGTCCTTTCAACTTTGTGATAGAAAATCGAATTCATTTTGGATCATGAACATTCTCATATTCAAAAAACTTCTTGAGCTCTCCTATCCAGACTATAAGAGTTCCATCCTTCAAGCTTCCATAATAACATGAAACCTTGACTTTTGCACTTCCTCTATTACTTAGATAGGATATCAAATGCTCTATAGGATCTACATCCTCAGTATTCTATTCAATCTCATTCTCATCTTCAGAGTCAGAATCTATCTCAACATCTCCATCTCTTCTGTGTTCTAATTCCTCTATTCTTCTCTATAACTCTTCAAGTTATTTATTTCTTGCACCTTCACATGCTACTCCTCTCATTCTCGGTGGAATTTTTTGAAGTCTCCTAGTAGCTTGAATCTTAACTACCATCCACAACCTCAATCTAGGTGTTGATACACCTACTTGTTATTCAACACTTTGACTGAAATACCACCATAATTAGGGTATTCTCTACCTATTACAGGAACACTCACGCAATCATCCAAGAGTGTAATTTCTCTAATACCACCTGATGCAGGGAGAAAACGAATGGAAACACACTAATAGTTACAAAATGCACCTTGCTACAGAATACACAATGAAAAAGAAAAAGAAAAATACTATTTCCAAATAATCAGGGACTTCAATCGAAAACTTAAGAATGAAACACCATTCCTTTATTGATTAGAAGCACATATCAAAATTTAAATTACATCAAGCCCGGGATAAAAAAAATCCATGAATGCTTACTTGCGTGTTTGAAACCCACTACAAAAATCGACAATAAGGTAATGGTCTACGCGTGTGGGATGAAACTCTATTTCACCCTTCTCGAGTGGTCTCCCAACATAGAATTCTTCTATCTGGATTCTTTGTGGTTTACCAACCCTTTTCCATCACGACCATGGTTCTCTTAAATTCTCCCCTTTTTCCTCTGAATAGATTCACCTTCCATTGCCTCAATGGACAGTTAGAAAAAAATCTCGACAGTTCTCCTCCTTCTTGATGTTAACAAACTTCCTCTAGGAACATGAAGGTTCCTACCATGTGGCTGCATCTCATCATGAAGAATGTTAGCATGGATAAGGGAAATTTGTTCGATCACAACGTTGAAAATGAAGAAACATTGTGACACTTATAAAATTCCTCCATACACAGGAGTTTCAACATGAGTTTCAACATACAGAAGAGTAGCTGCATGAGTCGCAACAATTCAAATTCATAGAAAACTGACTAAATAAAATGGATCACTAACACAGTCCTTATTCAATGTATTGCCTAATTTGTAGAATATAAGTATTTTTGGGTGATGTGGATTGCCCAAGCCCAAGGATGATCCTATATCATATATGACCATAAGGGACTTGAGTCTACATTAATTATGAAGACCTCCCCTTTAGGAAAAACTAAAACTCTCCATAAATGATGCCATTGTATACAATATTTCTTCCAAGCATCAATTCTTAGGAATAAGGTTATAACTAATATTTTTTTTTCGGCTTCAAATAGGTTATTTGATTAGATAGTGTAGGATAATTTGAACGTATTCAAATATGCACATGGACTCAAACAAACCTGGGAGGATCACATTGAAGGATAGTATGGTATAATTTGCAAGAGAAAATACCAAATATAATATAATGAGCATTGAACTGTTTTTATTTGACATAGTGATTTAGGTGGTCCTCTAGGATCATCTTAGAAACAAAGTCAATATTGAAAATTTTCATAGTTTTTAGTCCTCGAATTTCTAACACATTTTTATTGAACCCTTCTCATGCTTTTTTTCATAATCTAGACATCTAAATGAATAAAATCGAGATTAATTTGATAATTCTATTTCCAATGAGCTAAAGAAGACATAGAACCAGAGAAAGAAGTGAGAAGTTATGGTACTATCAAAGCTCCTCCTTTTTAGTAATGTAACATCCCCACTATAATCCTCATTTTAATTATACATAATGTAGATATGAATATGGATATGGCCAAGTGATGTAATATATGAATTGTATTAATGATATTAATAAATATAATGAGATACCAACCGTTGAGAATATGGGAAAATATGGGTCTTGATTTATCCACAAGAGGGGGAATGTCTAGAAATGTTTAAGAGTGTCCAAGAGGGGTCCAAGGAGGAAATTAATTATGGGTATTAATCCAAACCCATATTTTTGAATTTTATTATAATTGGGGATAACTTTTATTTTCTCGTTGAGTGTATGAGAGCCCAATAATTGAACACTGGTCAGGGGTGGGTGTAGAAGTCACTTCCATAGTTATTGGAAACATGGGGATGAAGTAAAATCAACATTAGTTAGAGTGTGCAACCAATTGCCTTGGGAAAATAGGGAAAATTCATATGGAGGAGAATAAATAGTTTTACACATTCAGTTTTGCATGAACAACAAGGAGAGAGAAAGTAAAAAGAGAATTGGAGCTAGACCAAGAAGGCTGTGCAAATTCTAGAGAATTTTTGGAGCATTCTAGAGCTGAAGATTTAAAATCCAGGTTGTCAAGCCTGAAGAGTGAACTCTTGTGGGAGTTTCACTATAGAAACAAGTGTTTGCTATTGTTTTCCTAGTAGTTTTTTCTGGTAGTGAGTTCCCTTGAATTCCCAGTGGAGAGATCCCTGGTTACTTGTGCCAAAGAGACCTTGATAAATTAATGGGAATTTCAAGGGATTGAGATAAGTGAAGGGGTACATTCCTTGGGTTGGGAATGTCAATAAGAAGAGAGTTGGAGGAAATTTGGGATAGTTGTAGGAGAATACCAGTGGGTTTTTTTTATTTAGAGATGTGAGTAGACTATGAGAGTTACCATTCTCTTGTGGATTCCTAGCCCCAGCTCGGGGTGACTTGATGTTGGTATTTGGAACAACAGGTCTATGGTTGGGTGGAGCATCCTTCCAAAATAGTTGGTTTCACAAACGTTTAAAAAAAATAATTGTTTATCTATTTTCTGAGTTATCTTATGAGTTATATGGCTGTGCATTTTATCATGTGTATGAGAATGGTTTTTATGTGTTGTTGTAGATGATTATTTGGTTGCATTATGTTCTTTTATAATTTTGTAGATGCATTTAATTATGGGTATAATATTTTAGTTAGAAATGTGTTCAACTACTAACTAGTAAGCTACATGAATTATTTAACAAAAGAAATTTTGATTTTATGTGTATTTTCCACAAGTAATGTTCCCTGGTTAAGATAGCGTACATTACAGAATGGTATCAGAGATACATGTTCAAACACTGAGCCTGTATGGGATAGAATCAACATGCAGAAGATAAAAATAGCAAAGTCAAAGATTAGATTGCAAGGTGGTTGTCATATTTTTCTAGGAAAAAGAGTGAGGAGATTGCTTGTATTTTTAGTGAATTCAAGTTCATGGGTTAAAATACCGAATTTTCATCTCTAATTATTCATGTGTTGGGGTTTTAATTGGTTGAATTTTGGAAATTATGGTGTAGCCATAACAAATTGCGTGAAATTGGGAAAATGCCCTAATTTCTATAGTGAAATTGGTTGAGAATTCAGCCTAAGAGAGTTGAAGTTTGGGTACAGAGGTCAATTTTATATGCACCATGACTAAATCAACCATTCACAAGCTTAATTTAGAGTCTCATGGAGGCCCTGGAAAATTTTTGAAATTATGCATTTTTGAAAGATTGGAAAAAAAATCAAAATTTAGGAAATTTTGGGTATTTTATTGTACATGACATTGGCATGACATGGAGGCCATGTGGTGATGACGTGGTATAAATTATTTGGCATAGGTGACGTGTACTTCTATGGTGGCAGGGCCATGGTGACAGGTCCATGATTGCAGTTGGTAGCATGGGGGAAAGTGATGTGGGAGACAGATGAGGTGGTGGTATGGTTAAACCATAAACCACTGTTGCATGGGTAGAGAAGAAGTTTTGTATTTTGACCTTGTACAACTGAGCCTGCATGTTATGGATGCGACATGTCCTTTTGGCCATTGATCTCGCATGATCTCCACCGTCAGATCTAGGAGACATGAAAATTCATGTGCTCCAAGGTAAAGGTGTGGGATGGGACTCACCCATCCCTGCGACCAATAAAGAGGTGAAAAATGGAATTTGACAGTTATGGTTGGACCATTTTCCCATTTGGGGTCATATGCGTTCCAGTTGGGCAGGCAGGGCCCATATAATATTAATATTTTATTAATAATTAAGGTTAGCATAAGAGAAAGAGGAGAAAACAAAGATAGAGAAGGATGATGAGGCAGGCTGGGTGGGCCAGGAGGGTGACATGGAATCACCTAAGGGTGCCATGTGGACCCAAAATGCCACATCAGTAGCCATGACAACAAAGATGCCATGTAGGGAAAATTGTTCCACAGTGTAAAAAAAAACCTAAGTCTTGAGCCAACATATTATTTGGCCATAACGGGAGTATATTAACCCAGAATTAGATGAAACTTCCATGTTTTGTCTGCTATAAGGATGGATACATAAGTGATAGAGAGGGTCACTCCCCATTTCTACTGGGATTTATCAGAAATTGCAAAATAGTGGTTTTTAAAGATCTAGGTCCAAATTAGTGGAAAAGATGCAAATTGAGCTGAAATCATTGGAGAGAGTCTATAAAGCAAGAATGAAAATAAAAAAGGAAGGAATTGAATAAATCTAAAGGGGTTTGGAATGAGGATTCTAAAACAAGGGAAAATCCATTATTCTAGGCTACTTTTTGGGGATTTTTTGGATTTTTAGAGGAGGAAGAGGGTCCCTAGATGGAAAATATGGAAACAATTGTTTACTCGAATTTTTGTATACTTACCAAGAAAGAATTTTTTCCGAAATTTTTCCAAAATTGCACAGTTTTGGAGATATCCTGTTTGGCTAAAAATTCAAAGTCTAGAAAAGAGGGGTGCAAAAAGGACAAAGTTGTAATTTCCATATTGTTGTAGTTTTTTACTAAAGAATCAAAATGGAAATGTAATATTTGTTGTGAGTTCTCTATCATAATTTTTATCTATGAATCATACAAAAGTTTCTTTGATTCCTAACATATTTACTTCTACAAGTGGTAGAAGTTGGTGCCTAGGATTATTTGTACTAGAATGAAAAATGTATAAAATGGGCCAAATTAGCAATATTCAGATAGTCATAACTCTCTTCTCACAAATCATAATTAAGCAAGAAAGCATTTTTTGACAATCTCTTCCATAGGAGGATCCAACTATCAACCCCAAAAAATTGATTTGGGTTGCATAAGTTACAGTTAATGTAAAAGAAGATGATTGGTGGCATTAAAGAACATAAAAAATTATGTATTGTTTTCCATAATTGTATATGTATATATTTTTGTCTAACATAAATTTAAACTATTTATTGCAACCTTTAGAGGCATAGGAAGTAATTTTGGTTCCTATATGAGAACCACAGCCATGGAATATGCCCAAGGGTACTATAATCATAATCAATAATTTAGAGGGCTACATGTCAGCATGAGAAATGTTGAGACATAATATAATGGAGGAAGAGAGAGGTAAGCGCCTGTGACCATGAGAAGCATGTAGAGAGAAGTGTAGATTTATAGGGTAGATAATGAGAAGATTATGAAGTCCTAGGAAGAGATACTTTAGAGTATAAACATGTTTTAGAGGCAAGCCAATAAATATTCCGACACAAAGAAAGTAGTTAGTGCTAGAAAAGTGACATCATCCAGATCCCATAGTAGAAATGATGACTGGATTTCAAGGATCATGAGAAGGCACCATCATTATATAGAGAAATCCACTAGGAGATATCATGCAAGTTTAGGGCTAGGAATAAGCCCAAGTGTGTCCCCTATGAGGAGACAAAAGAGAAGGACCGCGGGAGAAATCTTGCAAGGTGAACTCAGAAAAATCAAGCCACTGAATTTCAATGGTGAGAATAGGAAGGGAGAAGAGGTTGAGGCTTGGTTGTTGGAGATGAAGAAATATTTCCAACTGCATGACTATCCCTCCAGGGTAGAAACAAGAATTTCAACATACCACTTTCAAGGAAATTAAGCCATGTGGTGGGATAAACTTAAGCAAGAAAAACACCTTCATGAGAGGAGGGTCTCATGGAGGCAGTTTGAAGGAAATTTCCAAGAGAAATATTTGTTAGAGCATTAATATGAAATAAAGATGAAATATTTCTTGAACTCAAGTTGGGAATCATGACATTGGATGAGTATGAGGAGAGGTTATTTTAATTGCTCAAGTACGTGGACATCATAAAGGATGAAAAGGTAAAAATTCAAAGGTTACTAAGTGGGTTACCCTCTTTCTACAGTGACAAGATACAATATGATAACCCTAAAACTTTGGAGGAAGCTATAAGGAGAGGAAGGCATATTTATGAGAAAAGAGGAGGGAGGCTAGTCTTCCAAAAGACTTGGAATGAAAAGATGAAAGGAAAGAAAGAGCAAATGAATAAATAATTTAAGCGACCCTTTTTCAAGAACAACTCATAAAAAAATCAACAAGCACAGTCAACCCAAAATGATAAAAATACAACATATTCATTTGTGAAAAAGACAAGGAAGTAACATGTACAATGTTAGGGATGTGAGGGAAATCAATTATATAGGGACTTACCTCACAAAGTTGAAATAATGAGGACTATCCACAACATTCAGGAGTCTAAAACAATTGAAGACATGGGAGGAATCATGCGAAGGAGTTATGCAGCCTTGGAGAACAAGCAAGAAAAGTATCAATACCCCATGATTGAAGTGGAAGGTAAGATTGATAACCAACCCATAGCAATTTTAATTGATTCTAGAGTTAGCCATAGTTACATACACTCTAACATTGTTTTACGATTTCAATTGTAAAGGATTAAGAATAATAAATCTTTGTTAGTTTAGTTAGACACAGGGGATAAGAGAAAGATCAATGAGTTGGTTAAATATTCTCCAATAGACATGAATGGACTGAGCACAAAGGTAGATGTGAACATCATACAATTGGGTTCATATGATTTTCTAATTGGCATGGATAGGTTGGAGAAACACCATGTTTTCCTAGAATATTACAACAAGACAATAACTTGTCTTGATGAGGATGGACAAATGAGCAAGATTCAAGGAATTCAAAGAGCTATGGCTATTAGAAAATTTTCATCCATGCAACTGAAAAAGAGTTTAAGGAAGGGATGCCAAATTTTTGTAGCCCACATGGAAGAGAAAGCCAAATACAAAGTGGAAAGTATTGAAGACCACCTAGTATTGAAATATTTTGAAGATGATTTTGGGGAAATCCCAGGATTTCCACCAAAGAGAGACATTGATTTCTTTATTGATTTGGTTCCAGGAGATGCCCCAATGTCCAAGACACCTTATAGAATGGTAACACTAGAATTAAAAGAATTTCAAATGCATCTTGAAGAGATATTAAAGAATGGGTATATACTCCCAAGTGTGTCACCTTGGGGAGCCCTAGTTCTTTTTAGGAAGAAGAAAGATGGAGCCTTAAGATTATGTATTTATTTCAGGCAGTTGAATAAGGTCACAATAAAGAAAAAATATCATTTTCCAAGGATTAATGATCTCTTTGATCAGCTGCAAGGTGAAATAATATTTTCCAAGATTGATTTGAGATTAGGTTATCAATAAATGAGGATAAAATAAGAGGATATAAAAAACACAAATTTCATAACAAGATATGGACATTATGGATTCACAGTAGTGCCATTTGGGCTATCAAATGCCCCAACTATTTTTATTGTTGGAGATACTTCAGACACAACTAGGATTTATTTTTCCTAAGGTTTTCCCTATGTTTATTAGTCATTATTCAGTATCCTATAGTTTAGGGATAATATTCCTTTTCCTACATTCTAGGAGAATATTCTGTTCACTTCACACTTCAGTTTGATCAGTTGAGTGGAATCTAGATGCCACATATGGATAATCACCATGAAACATTGGGATAATCACTAGATAATGCACATTGTCCTTGGTATTATCACTATACTAGTGAATTAATCATGATTCCATGATCTCCTCCTCACTTCACTATGTTTCAGTCAGTTAATTGAAGACTAAGAGACTAGTTAATTGAGACTAGGTGGCAGCTTACTCCCATAACAATAAGTGTGTGTACAGATAAATCTAGACCACCACTATGGTGTATTGGTTCTCCTCCATTATGCATTAGTTGAGTTATATAGATTATATCATGTGTAAATTATCATTCATTCATTTGGTTAATGCAAATTCTTTGTTCTCCCTCTCTCATTTCTATCTTCTCTCATCTTTCTGCAAATTGTGTATGTCATTTTCTAGCTAGATTTTATTTGTGTAGGTTCATTCACATTCACATGCTATTAGAGACGCCATATTTCTAGGAAAAAAACACACCAGATTCTTTTTGCAGGTACCGAAGATTGAAGACAACAAGAAAAATTGAATTTCCAAAAGAATTCAGTCTTACACCATACAATTTATTTTCATGGAAGGAAAATATGATAGTGCATATTCAAAGGAGAGGATTATATAGGTTAACCATGAACACAAAGACCGAACCCACATCAGCCATATAAAAATACAAGTATCTTAATCGAATGGATGAAGTTTTTGGAACTATTTGCAGTCTCATTTATCTTGAGCTTCTCTTTCACATATCCTCCTATAAAACCATCAATGAAGCCTAGACCACCATGGAAGGGATTTTTATAAAATAGAAAGAGATGAGGGGACACATGCTCGAGGTGTAATTTCTCACTTTGGATCCAAAAGCCTTTGATAATCTCCAATATTTCTTTACCAAATATAAGGATTTTCTGTCACAACTCAAGGCTTGTGGGGTTGATAGATCTAAGGAGGAGAAACAAATGGTTCTTAACATTCCATCCAAAGTTGGTCTAGAATACTCATTTTTTGTATCCACATTTTATTTAGTTAGGCTTGTCTCTGGAGCTACTTGAACCATGCCCTCTCTTGAGGCCTTTATCGACTCTTTGATGCAAGATCTGACCAAGATCATCAATATGGGAAAATAAAAGGCTCAAAGGAACATGCACTTGCTATGAAATATGGTAGAAGTCGCTAAAATAAAAAATATAAACAGACAGACAAAGGGAAGGGACATGAAAATCGAAAGAAGGAAGGGTACTCAAAACCCTTCAACATTTCCTCCGAATCCAAAGGTGGAAAGGGAAGAAAATGGGAGAAATGCACTTACTTCCATAAATGATTCCATCCAAAATTCTCATGTATGAAGTAAAAAATAGATAAAATGGCCCAAATAATTCAACAAAACAACCTTCTATATTGCATCACCGAGGGTTCCAAGAAGAAGAGGCCAGAAGACCAAAATCTCAAGAAAGGTAATTCTAGCCATGCTTTGATTGCTATAAACTCCTCTCCCAATGCTTGGATTGTGGAATCAGGAGCATCACACCTCATGGAAGCCAAAAAATAAGTCTACTCTTCATTGGATGTATGCAAAGGTCCTCCTATTATGATGGGGGACAACTCTCCAGTCAAGGTCACCAACGAATAAAGAATTGAACTCACAAACAAAAGCTTCGAGAATGTGGTACACATTCCCAAAATTTCTGTTAATATTTTCTCCATGTATCAAATGAAAAAATCTAGCACCAGAAAGTGATTTGTATTCACACCTGATGCTATGGATATCTATGACATGCAAACCAATTCGAAGGTTTCTACTGGTGAGGTAAATCATCAATCCAGACTCTACACTTTTTCTGTATTTATTGAACTGGAGTTTGCATTACTGCTTACCCATGCTGATGAAAGCAGTACGATATGGAATGAAAGGTTCAGGCATTTAAATTTCATATATATGCAAGAACTTAGAAAGTAGGGAATGGTTGATTTTACCTGACATCCACTTCTCTAAAGGAATCTGTGAGGGATGTGTTCTTGGAAAAAGCCTTCAAGAGAAATTCGATAAAGGAAAGACTCGAAAGGCCTCCTTTCCTTTAGATCTGATCCATAGTGATCTAATGAGCCCTTTTACTCATCCATAAATAATTAAATCAAGGTATGTGCTCATTGTTTTTGATGATTTCTCACGCTTCACATGGACTTTCTTTCTCAGGCAAAAAACAAAGGTCTTTCAACACCTCAAATATGTCAAAGCCCTTGTTGAAACACACTCAAGAAAGAAGATTAAAGTCCTCCGAACAGATAATGGGTGGGATTATGTCAAGCATGAGATAAAAAATATTTTTTTTGAGGTCAGGATTCAGTTGAAACACACTATTCCTTACACTCGCCAGCAAAATGGATTTGATGAGTGGAAAATAGAGCTCTGAAAGAGATGGCATCTTGCATGCTACATGCAAAGTCACTTCCACAAAGATTATGGGATGACACACTTAGTTTTGTAACCTACATACAAAACATATCTCCCCACAGGCCTGTCAAGGATAAAACCCCCTACAAGGCTTGGAGCGACCTCAAACTAGAAGGGACCCACTTTTTTATATTTGGTTCTTGTGCATGGGCCAATATTCCCTCTGAGAAGAGGAATCCACTTGATCCACATAGCACATAGTGTACATTTGTTGGATATCATGACAATGTGAAGGGATACCGACTCATTGATCTCTCCTTGGACCGACTCATCATTGAGTGTAGTGTCCAATTCAAGGAAAGTATCTCGCATGTACCTCAACAACCGCATGCAGACACTTTTGTTATTCCATCTGTTAGAGATGATGAGCATGCACATGCCGACTCTTCTTTAGATGAGAGTTCATATTCAAAGGATTTAAACGATTCAGATACCAATTCAATATAGTTAGATGCAGAGTTAGTGCTTGCAAATGCAGATGTAGAGCCAAAGCAGAGGCCCAAGTGGGCCAAGACTACTCTTCAGGATCCATGAGATCTTGTTGGGGATCCATATGATACTAGGAGGGCTCGATATGATTTTGAGGAGCCTCCTCTTTCACTCACTACCAATGAACCAATGCCACCCAGACATATTTTCTTGGTTCAATATTCAGATCCACAATCCTATGGTGAGGCTGCTGAAAATCCCTCTTGAGAATTCACCATGAAGGAGGAGGACATCTCCCTCCTCGAGAACCATACTTGGGATATAGTTCCCCTTCCTTCAGGAATTAAAACTTATCAGGTGCATATGTGTCTACAAGACCAAGAGCGCAGTGGATGGACATGTTAGCATACACAAATCCAGGTTAGTTTCCAAAGTATTTCAGCAGGTACATGCCATTGACTATGATGAGACCTTCGTTCGAGTAGCGAACATGGATTTCATAAGTTTGGAACTTGACATTGCAAAAACCAAGGATAGGAAGTACATCAAATGGACATGAAGAATGCATTTCTTCATGACGATCTATCAGAGGAGATATATTTGGGAAAACCCCAAGGATTTGTGTAGGATCTGTATTTTTTCTGTCGATTGAAGATGTCTCTTTATGACCTCAAGAAATCCCTGAGGGCATGGTATTTCAAGATAGACTCCAACCTGTTGTCACAGAAATTTATACGTTGTAAGTCAAACCCAAATGTTTACATGCTCAGGAAGGCTGATTCACTTCTACTCCTAGTTATGTATGTTGATGATTTGTTGATCAACGATTACTCGACTTCAATGATTGTTGTAGCCAAGGGAATTTTGAATGAAAGGTTCTTGATGATAGACATGGGTCTGCTACATTCCTTCCTTGGAATCGAGATCAGTTAGGATGCATCATGCATCAAACTTTATTAGTCCAAGTATGCATGAGATATCCTTAAGAGATTTCACATGAAAGACTACAAGTCTTCCCCAATTCCTTTCCTATCAAGAGTAAGACTTGAGGATGGCAGGGACACTCCACTTGTGAATAACACACTGTACATACAACTAGTGGAAATCTTGTTGTATCTGACACACTCCATACCAAACCTCTCCTATGAAGTTGAAGGAGTCTCCAGGTTCATGCAAGAGCCACATGAGCTACATTGGAAGGCTACAAAGTGTATCCTTCGATACGTACATGGCACCATAACCTTTGGGATTCACTATGAAACAAAATCTAAATTGGACCTCATCGGGTTCACTGATTTTGACTGGGATGGAAATAACATTGGTCACAAGTCCACATCCGGTTACTCACTCATTCTAGGTTCCGGGCCCATATGTTGGTCAAGAAAGAAGTAGGTTTCTATTTCTCTATCTTCAGTCGAGGAATACTACAGAGGGGTAGTGTAATTTATACCTGTGAGTGGACTGTGAGAGGCACCCTTCTCTTATGTATTCCTATCCCCAGCTTGGGGGTGACATGTTGTTCAGATTTGGAACAGAATTTCTATGGTTTGGTGGAACATGCTTCCCAAGGAGCTTCTTGCACAACCATTTTAAAAATATAAGTGTTTATCTATTTTATGAGTTATCTTATGAGTTATATGGTTGTGCATTTTATCATGTGTATGATAATGTTTTTTATGTGTTATTGTAGATGATTATTTGGTTGCATTATGTTCTTTTAGAATGCTATAGATGCATTTAATTATGAGTATCATATTTTAGTTAGAAATGTGTTCAATTCATAGCTGGTAAGCTACATGATTTTTTTAGTGGAATAAGTTTTGATTTTATCTATATTTTATGCAAGTAATGTTCCCTAGTTAAGCCGAGGTACATTACAAGTAAAACATAATATTTTCCAGCAAAACATCACAGTCAACACTAACTTCATATTAGGATAAAGGTTATTTCATTTTAGGGTTTTTTCACTTAGGATTTTTTTATTATTTTAAAATGTTGTTTCATCCTTTTGTTAGAGTTTTCTTCTACAAATGACATGCAAATGAGTGCAATAGACACATATCTTCTTGGAGATATCTACAACCATTCTATCCATTATATGTGTATAATTGTTACATAATGTTTCGTCTACGGACAGATGAAACTTCCCTTGGATTACTAGACCCCTATACCAAGATAAAAATAGTACAAGTGGACACTAAGGTATCCTCATCCAATCCTTGCATGAATATACCAAGATAAAAATGATGATACTCTAGTTGATTACTTCCCCCTTCACCTTGGAAATACCTTCAATATATAGGCTTGAGAGGCACAAGCACCATGAGAAAATGAAGGATATAGTTGAGTATATGGCTCCTTAAGGTTTTGATTAGATCCTAAGGTGAATCCATAGCAAGGGGGTCGAACATAACCAATGTCATCCCAAGAGAGATGGCCCATACAATAAGGTGGAGGATCCCCCTTTTCCCTCTAACAAGACGGGCGCTCCCCTAGTGTGAGAGACAGGATGCCATCCTATACAATGGTTATCCTCTAACATGGAAAGGGTGGAACCATTCCATGAAGTGGCCCTCCTCCAACATGGCCAGGGGGGAACCACCCTTCATAAATGCCCCCCAAAAGGTTGTTTTTTCCAATAAAAAGGTGTGTTTTGAACTTGAAATGATGGGTTTATTCCTCCAATATGACTTAGGGGTCATGGAAAATTGTTTTCATGGTGTCAAGGGATGGTGACACCTAGAAAAATGAATGCAACACTTGGTAGGGTGCATATGACACTTGTGACAGTGCATGTGACACTTAACAAGGTGCATATGTCACTTTTTGACACTTGCAACACTTGGGGGTGTGACACTCAAGTGTGACATTTTGGTGTGTAACATATGTCCCCTAAAGTGTGAGGTCAAAAGAGAAAATGATGGCTTAAACACTTTACAAATTCTTCAATGCAAGGGTGTTGGAGTAGGATAACTTGGCATAAGTTGCAAATAATCATCAAACATTATTACTATGTGTTCCATTTCCGAGGCATGCATGCCTATGCTTGAAATAGGATATGACTCAAAGCATGGCCACATACCAATACACTATGGATACATGAGAATACTGTTTAAGGATATGGCAACCAAAGATACAATGTGGATCTATGTGACATATATATCAATAATATTGTTGGCATGGTGATGGTACTAAAATCTTTTACATGCTCAAATGATCTCCATTGCAGCCTGGGAAAATAACATAATAGAGTGAGTACCCAACCCAGGGTATTTGTCTTGATCCTGATGTAGTATGAATATATCCATGTGAATAGATGATTTGATGTTGAACATGGTATAAACCACTTGATTACTGATCATTAAGGTAAATCATTAACAAGTGCAAGGGAAATCACCAATGATATCAATGAGTCCCAAGGTACCCTAATACAGTCCAATGAATTTGAATAAATGAGTTGAGGTTGAACATTCGTGGACTCATCCGATCATAGGTCAATGATGTAAACCTGTTATTTCAAGCAAGGAGGCTTGTAGGTCCCAAGGTACTAACTGGTTTCTAAGTCTAATTCCCGGATAATGTGTTGAAGTTGATAGGAAAAAACTCGTCGAATGAGGGCCTTGATGTATCCCCCATCATCGACATGAATCTGACATAGGAAAGTGATGTAAGATGGTGAATTGAATTAGTATGGGTGGACACATGAAATGGAAATTGGCAATATTGCAAATGGATGGTTTGAAGTGAAAATTCCCTTGAACATGATGAGGTACAAAAACTGACTTAGTAGCATTGAATCAACAAGTACCAGGAACATAATGTGATGACAATAAGAACACTCTTCGACTGGAAGAAAAAGTATTATGAAACATAGAATTGGTATGACTTAGATAAAAGAGGATTACCCAACTATAAGATGAGACACAAATAGGTGAGGATGTTCAAGGGTGACAATAATAGCTGCCATAAAGGATTCTAAAAAACTTGACCCACTTCCTTCAATTTTTCCCCCATCTAGATAGATGAGTACCTATTTAGTTTTTAACGAGTTTGAGGAGGATAAAAAATGCTCGGTATAACTCACCCTTTGAATGAGTCCCTTGACGCATGTTTAATGAACCTAAGGAAGGAGAGGTTCAGTCCCAGATGGGTCCTCGAGATTGGACTTGCATAGGTCCTTCAATGCATATTTTTATGATCCCAAAGAAGGTAAACTCAGTGCTTTTCATGTTTAAAGAGTCTAAAAAGAACTTAAATATGACTCCATGGATTACTTTTTCATAAATTTAGTCTCACAAGCCCGAAAAAAGTGTAAACAAATACAGGGGAGAACTCTTCTAATCATGCTTGAATAGAGTGTTCCTTTTTCATAATTAGTCTTGTGAGGATGAAAAAGAGATAAACTACCACTAGAAATATTCCTTTTCAAACCTTTTAACGAGTGTGAAATGAAACAAGATCACTCAAAAAGCGTTTCATATTTAAGGAGACTGAAAAGAGATTAAAGGAGACTCCAAAGAGTTCCTTTTTCGTATAGATTTTACAAGTCCAAAAAAGAGATAAAAGTATACTCGGTAACCTATTATCATGTATTAATGAGCATGAGAGAGAAAAGATACTGATCTTGATAACCTATTCTCATGTTTTTACATGCACATGAAAGAACAACGATTAATCTCGTTCTATAAAAAACTTACTACGTTATGATGGGAACAATCCCCAAGCGAGGATCATTCCTAGCAGTGTGTCTCTCTAGCAATATTCCCCCCAACTTGCATGATATAAGCTAGTGGCTTCACTTGAGCATGATTTCCATAGGCTGGAGACCTACCTCCCAAGCGTCATTTCCTTCGGCGACTCTTCTTCTTTCCTCATTTTGGTGTCTAGTTACTAATAGGAACATTTTCACTAGGTGGAAGAAAATAAGGTTCAAGTACTCAAACTAGAGGGAGACTTGATTCTAATGGAGGAGGGTATATTTCATTTTTTAACGAGCTTGATAGAGACAATGAACTATGCTCATAAGTGTATGTTTTTCTTTTAAGAGATTGGAATAGGAAAAGAGCTAGGCTCGTCGAGACCAGGTACTACCAAAGGATTAGATAATTCTAAGGGTTATTGCACCTAAGTTGAAATCATATTTAACATGGAAACCTACGGGGTGGGAGGAGAAGGAAAAGGAAAAACCCCCATGAGAGAGGAATCATTAAAGAGACCTACTCCTACACTCTCAAAACTATTATATCCTAGAAAAGGGATATTATTCATTGCAACATTATGGATATCTGGAGTTGTATAGTCAAGTTGGTCAATAGTGATAATTTTTCCTTGATGGGGAAGTTGTAAGATACAAAACACCGAAGATGTGACGATAGTCATCGAATAGAACCAACTACGACCAACTAACACATTATAATCCAAGGGCGCATAAACCACTTATGTTATACTATGTTGTCATTGATGTCAAGGGATTGATGTCAAAGGGTTGACGTCAAGTATTTTCTTAGTGATGTTCTTGTATCATTGATGTATTGGTTGTTGGATCATGTGGTCATTGATGTAATTTATGTAAAAGGTTTGATTTCATGTGGTGTAATTGATGTAAATATTGATTTCATATCATGGTTGATAGGAAGTACCAAATGGATGAACTCCAAAGTGGTCCCCTTATGGTGCAAGCCCTGATGGGAAGATGCTCTTGTATAAATTTCTCAAAGTGGTCCACTTATGGTGAAATCCATCAAGGGAAGATTCTTTGTAAAGTACAAATGGTTAAGTGGTTGAATAATCCTAGCAGTGTGGTTATGGGAGCCAATTTTGGTTGAGCAATATTGTAATGAAGATTAATGATTTTGCAACTGAAACTATTCTAGATGGATAGTTATCATCATGCCATTTCCAGTGATGTGTGGAACATCACCTAAATCCTCATGGTTAGAAATTCATGTCCATGTGAGATTGGAGAACCCTCATGAGTTATCTAGAAGCCCCTAGAAGGTCAAAGAAGTCAAATTATTCTAGAAGCTCCTAGAAGACATTGACTAGTCAAAGTGGTTAGTCATGGGTTAAGTGGTTGCAACAAGAAAAATATTAAAAATAAATTAGTTTCAACTAGAAGTGGAGAGTTTGATATTTGTGGAATAAGTGGTTATAAGTGGACAAGTGGTTAGAAGTGGGTTAACCCCAAAAGAAGGAAGGAAGTTGGTTACAAGATAAACCCTAGAGCAAGCTACTTGGAGAAGTATAAATAAGAGAGAAAGGGTATCTTATGGGAAGGAATCTATTGAGCATGTTGAATATCTATGTTTGGTGAAAGGTTCATTGCAGGTACTCATGGATGAATCAGAAGTTTTGTAAGTCTGAGGAAGCAAATTCATGGCAGAAAATTTGCGGTGGCAGAAGAATCGCGACAACAGAACCACAACAACATAATCACAGAAGAAAAACTACGGCAGTAGAATCACGACAACAAAACCATGGTAGAAGAATCATAGCAGAAAAACTGCGACAATAGAACCATGGAAGTAGAATTGTGACAACATAACCACGACAGAAGAACTGCGGTAGCAGAACCGCGGTAGGAGAACCACAACAATAGAATCATGGCTACATTACAGTGAGGTTTGATTGATCGAATTGATGAGACAGGTTGAGGTGATAGCTTGTTGTGATAGGTTGTGAATAGTTGATGCACCTGTGTTGGTATAGAATGTTGGTATAGTTTGACAGATTTCTTTTCGTCTACAAGCTGGGTATTGTACTTGAGGGTTGGAATCCTCACATCTCAATTGGTGTTGAGATATGCAAGCTAGGTATTGTATTTAGAGTTGGTACTCTATTGGATTTGTTGATATTTTTAATTCATGTTGATAAGACCATTAGATTGTAGTCTCCTGTAACACATAATAAAAAAAGTTTACATATATATCTTGTGTTCCTTGTATTCTTCATGGTGATGGTTTATTCATGATGTATGTTGTTGAGATATGTTTACATACAAACAACTAGTTGTGAATGGAAGTAATGAATAATGATATTTGAAGTGGTTTGTACTAACTAAAATTTTATAAAGAGTTGTAAAAAGAGCCACACACTAATTCACCCCCCCCTCTCAATGTGGTCGGTGTGTCCAACAATTGGTATCAGAGTCGGAATTGACTATAAGCCTTACAAGATTGAAGGAGATCCATGGACACACAAATGGATGAACATGCAGATGAATTTCCCCTCTTTGATGAGACATATTACTTAACATGGAGAATAGAAATGAAAGGGTATTTGAAGGAAAAAGGAGTAGGTGTTTGGAATATAGTTGTTTTTGGACCAGTTCCCTCAAAGAATCAGTCAAATTTTGCAGCAAATAAGAATAATGTAGTTTCACTCAAGACCATATTCAATGGACTCTCAGGTTTTTTCAAAGAAATCGTAGGAAAATGTACCTCCACCAAGGATCTATGGTTCAAGTTGGAGAAGGTTTCTCAAGACAAAAGGAAATACACTGAAGACAATGCCATCAAGGACAATGAAGGTAAATAGTCTCTGAAATCCTTTGATTGCAACAATTATAAGTGTGATTATGTTGAATGTTATTCTACAAATGAAGAAGAATATCTAGAAGTAGTTTGTCTAGAATCACATAACAATGATTTTATAGATGAAGAAGAAGATTTGTTGAAGATTAAGGATAAAGTTATAGATTCTTTAGAGGAAGTAGAAGATAATCATTATGCTTTTGATGATATAGAAGAAATCAATATGAAATCCATAGAAAAGTATCAAAATCATTTCATGGAAGTAAAAAAAATGCTCAAGAAATAAGAAGAAAGTGAAACTAAGTAAAGGACCCAACTAGGAGAAAAAGAACAAGAGATAAAAAATCTAAAGACTAATATAATTAGTCAAGAAAAAAAAATTAAGAAGGTAAATGATGAGCTTAGAAAATCCCTTTAAGATCTTAAAGAGACAACATAAATCAATATCAATCTAAGGACCCAAATTGAATAAGTCAAAAGGATAGAGGAACTATTGAAGAATCAAGTAAATGAAAATGAAGAATCATGCCATAAGATAGAAGAAGAAGTTGTTGATCTCAAAAGGAAAGTAGAGAAGTCAAACACTCACAACAAGTTCATGAATAATTCAAAAATATTTGATGAAATCCTAGTTAGTCAAAGATCACCAAATGATAAATCTGGTCTTGGATACAACAAGGAAGAAACACAATTTGAAGCTAGCACCTCCAAGAAGCATTATGTAAGTCCTTAATTTTGAAAAGGTGGAGACAAAGTTGCAGGTCATGTACCTACACAAAGCAAGGAAACCTTCAGAATAACATAGCAAATAAGATATCAAGAAACCATTTCTACCCCTCAAAGCAAATTCAAAAGAGAGATACCAAAGAAAAGGTATGAAATATTTTTTCATGGTCACTTATTCTCATGTAATGAATATGGTCACAAAGCTTTGAATTGCAGAAATTATGCAAGGAAAGATGTTGGAATGTTCCATAACACCCAAATATGTTGGATATGTAATCAAGTGGGACACATTTCTACTCATTGTCACACCATGAGATGTTACAACTGAAATGGGTTTGGCTACAAAGCTCATGATTGTTGGAATTCAAGGAGACAATCAATGAGGAGTGCTTCATATAGGATGGAAAGAAGAGAACATGTAACTTGGAAGGAAAACAATTTTGAAAGGATGGAAGATTAGAGTACAAGTATAAAGAAACTTGTATATCTTCAAAAGTGGATGAAGAAGACTGAAAAACCAGAACATAATGGAAACCATGAGGCAGTTCAAGCCTTACATCTTCTGAGGTATACACGAGCTCCTCTGAGAACAATTGCGTATATATTTGGTCTGTTTGAAGAAAATTTGTGTACATAAGCGAGTTGTATGTGGGAAAGTCACGTACATGTGGTAGCATCCTCAAAAGGAGGGGCGTACTATGATTTATAGCATGGTTTAATGTTTTTGCAGGGTTTGAGATGGTTTGGTGCATAGTTAATGCATTGGTTGGTGATATAGGTTGGATGCATGGTTAATGCACTGGTTGGAGGTACAAATTGATGGATCATTGTAAGATGCACGGATAGGTCCAGGGATCATTTTTATCTTGATGCATTTGAGCAGTTGATTAGTGTTCTGGTAGAGAAACAATAATTTCAACAGAAGCAAATTGTAGTGGTAGCATATTGTTTATCTTGTAGAGAAGATAGGGGGATACATACCCATAGGGGGAGTTATTGTTCTTCCCATGATCGGTTGTAGAGAAATTAATATAGGAGGAGGGATGATTGGCAGCCATGTCATCAACATTCCATCAGAGTGATTTTCCTTTTCAAAGGGAGAGAGATTCATCAGATTCATGGAGAGAATCCCATAGGATAGTGCAGCTAGGGGGAGAATCCCCAAAGAGATAAACCCTTTTCCATTGATGTCAAAGGGGGAGAGAGAGATATTCACATTCATGTGGTGAGGAGCGATGATCACAGAGGGAGCATGAGTATTTCCATGTCTTGGTGTTTCCATCTATTGGTCCTAAAGTCTGCACCTAACTGCTAAAGGGTAGAGCTAAGCCACCTCCATTTTATAATGATTTGTTTTTTTATAAGTTGATTTTGTTTGTCATCTTAAGGATAGGTTGTCAAAGATGGAAATCTGGTTGGACAGGACAGACAGTTTAAAAGTAGGTTCTCCTTTGCTAATGGTATGGATATTAATAGACAATTGAGGATATGAAAATACAAACACAGGAAATGACAACAAGAAATTCAATGAATCACTTGCTATGTGAGAATAAAGACTTAAAATAATATTTTAAGACTTAGAAAAATATCTAAATGCAAATCATTCAACAGGTTTCCAAATAGTAGATCTTTCACTAAACAATAGTTGTGTAACAGGTTGTAGAATCAACAAAAAGATGTACTAAAACAATGGCTAAAAGAATAAGGAAATGTACATTACACACATCACAAAATTTCCATTCAAGACAATATTAAACACATAAATACTTGAGTAAGAGAACAAAACTGTCATCAACATATAGTGACTAGGTAGAGAAATTTACATTCAACTGCGCAAGTCCAACCCTTCTGCTGCTTCTCTTCTTCTCCAAAAACTAAACCTCCAAAACATACAAAAACTGCCTATTTAGCAGAGTTGTCAAGGCTCTCCTCCATTTGGGACTGAGGCTTCACTTTGTGTTCCCAGTTGTAAACAACTTATTAACTTAAATATGACACTGCTGGAGTGCAGTGATGCATCACTTCAAACTTAACCTTATTAAAAGGGATGTGATTCATATCAAACATGAATGATCACTTATTATGCATTAACTTGAAATATCTCAACTTAAATAACTGAAAACTGCTACTGATGGTGGAACAAACTGATGCATAAGTTGAATTGCACTGATCCTTTGAGAGAAACTGAGTCGGAGTGACATAACTGAGTTCTGTATCGATCATGGCATGCACGCGTGCTGTTGGAGGCCACTGGAGACAACTAGAAGTAGTGGCCATGTTTTTTACCCCACTTATCTCTTGGAGAACTGAAGCAAGTTATGTTGCGGTTTTTTGGAGTTTGGACATGTAGTTTCCCCATTCCTAGTTTGGCGCCCCCTTTAAAAAATTTCAAATATGGAACAAATGTGGGTGAGCCACTTCAAAATTTCGGCGTTTGGAGGTTTGCAATTTGTGTTGCATATAAATCTCTCGGAGTTATAATCTCGTGATTTCACTAATCTATGCTTATATTAGGCTAATTAACTCGAGATTAATACTTTAATAATTAAAGGATCTCAGGAGTTCGTAACTTCAGGAGACCTGTAGTGATGCATTTGAAAACCTCCAAGAGGAAGATCTTCTGAATCCAATGTGTCAACCTGACGTCAATTGCCAACATGTCAGAGAAACGAGGGTGACATGTGTCACTTGAAATAATGCATATGTCGACCCCAAATGTGCCAAAATGGGTGCCATGTGTCACTATAGGAGAATTCCATGCGTCAAAAATGGATGGAGGCCATGTGTCTCCGACACTTCGACATTTCAGGGCTCCATGCTTGTCTTGAAGTAAAACCTCTTGGAGGAAGTAACTCTTTAAGTGACGTGGAAGTGAGATCCCACCCTGACACTTTTGGGCTCTGGTACTTCAGGGACCTTATTGTTTGGAGCTCCAACACTTCAAGGATTTGAAGTCTTCTACATTTCGGTGTTTGGACACTTCAAAATATTTGAACCAATAGTAAGTTCAGATAGCCGAACGCTGAAGTCACGGAGTCCATCCTGTTAAAACCCACGTGAGTTTGAGACTCTAAATGTGTGAAATTCGTTGATGTGCATCAATTGTTGGATCTCCACCATTGAATATTTGACCTATCTATTTTTCTTAAATTCTAACCCCGAAGTGGACTGATTTGATTTGCTGCCTTTTTCTGCGGAAGCTTACTGAGCTTATAAAGGAGTTGTTGGACTTGGATGTCTCCTGCGCACATAAAAGACTTGGTGTACCTATTGTATGCTCAATTAGTGAAAAATATGATGACAAGTATTTCAAACTCAAACCAGAACATGAAATCACCATAAGGAAATTGAAAACAAATGGTGCAAAATAAGTAAGGAAGAGCAGGGGCCATGCAGTTGAATGATTGAATAATGGAGACTAAGCTAAGAAAGAAACCACAAAACTCAGAATTGATGGATGTATAGGGTAAAGGAGGGAAAAGGGAAGTGGTGCAAATCTAGGTTACAACATTGGCTCCAATCGGGGATAACACTTCCCTGCGAGGTGCTAAGAACAATAGATCAGGTGCCCTAGAATTAAAGAACTTCTCTTACCCCCCTTCTCTTACCTATGCTTCTACCTATAAGTCGTGTATCTCTGCCACTGTATCTAGGCCAATGCATCTGATTGAAACCAAAATTGCAGCTATACCCCAGTGCCTTTGTTGGGCCATGGAGCCTTTATTCACACAAAATTAACTAATCAAATGAAAAAATAAAAGGAAAGCATATATGGTACAAGTGGGATCTTCCCTCATCCTTAAAAAAAGTTTTTTCTTAGGAAGCGCCCATTTACTGGGCCTCTGTAGATATCTTCCTCATATAGATTGTGCAAGATAAATGTGTTATTTTCCATAACCTCAACCACCTTAAAAGGGCCAAACCATAGGTTATCGAACTTACCATGCTTGGAATTGTCATCCCTTCTAGCATCCCACCTCAAAACTAGGTCACCTTCTTGAAATATCTCTTTCTTGGTTTTCCTTTCAAAGGCTAATTTGATCTTTCTATAGTATGCTTTGATCCTATGATCTAGTTCTTCTCTCTTTTGTTAAACCTCTATAATCTGGAAGATTCTCCTTTGTATGTCATTTGGCTCCTTAATATCTTCCTGTAATAATTTTAGGACTGGTATACCAAGATGGGTGGGAAATAAAACATCTAAACCATAGAGAAGATGAAATGGCGAGGTTCCCAAAGACTTCTTGGTGCTGATTCTTTCGGCCCACAAAGAATATTTGAGTTTAGAGTCCCAGTATTTATTTTTTTCGGTCAAAAACTTCTTGATAATAATGATGAGATTTTTGTTTGATGACTCTGCCAAACCATTCCCCTAAGGGTAAT